>PKRV01000557.1:230129-529730 GCA_003709505.1 Hyphantria cunea | reverse complement strand
TATATATATATATATAGAAATGATTTTTGACACCGTTCAAAACATGTGCACATTGCAACACATTCAAGTAATGTATTACAATTATTAAACTGTATATGTAATGTGTTAATCATTTAAATATTATGATGTGTGAAAAGTAGAAGATGTGACTTAGATAAAACTTGAGATTAAAAATGGATGGCATTTAGTTTGTGTATGTCTGATAAAGTTATAAAGATTTAGATTTCCATCGTATCTCGTTTTATTAAAATCATATTTTGCGCCGAAATTTGGTATTTTTAATACAAACATGGGAGTACTTATTTCAAAGCTGTGCCAAAGTTCGTACTAATAGTCACTTTATAACAGCAAGTAACATTTTGTTACAGCAAGTAAAATCGTGCTGTCTTAAACCTACCCTCAACTCTTATTAAATAGTAGTTTAAAATGTTTTTGACGTCCGTTACAATACCAATTACATTGATTTATTTCATAAGACCTCGAAAATGTAACTTGAGGTTGCTAGTTGTACGTCTTTTAATTGGTTGATGGATTTAATAATTGAAACCGGGTAATGGTTGATTACAATGTACCCTAGTAACTAATGAAGAAATTCTAGCGTTTATGAAGCTGATTAATCCGGTATTAGTAACCAAAGTTAATAGTAAAATATTTCCCAGTTAAGAAATTCTCTTTTTTATACTTCCCCTCCCCACCCCCCTTTTTTTTAAAATGTGAATGTTGTGAATTTACATTCTGTGTCGCGGGGGGCTTTACAAACAACGATAACAGTGATGACCTATTTAATCACTATTAATATAAAATATATAAGATCTATATATATAATATAAATTAATTATATTAATACTATTAATAGACTTACTAATTTCAAACAAATATAAACACTAGATGACTTAAAACAAAACAACACATTTCATTTTTTTTATAAATTAACGATTATTGAAACAAGTTTGAGTTAATTATTACCGAGGTCTTAAATAATTTACATACAAAAAATTCCAGGTGTTACTTGGACCAGGAGGAGTGGAAAAAAACATGGGCATACCGGAGCTGTCAAAGTTTGAGAACTGTTTGTTGTGGAATTGTCTACCTTACGTCCGGAACGAAATATCAAGAGCTGTTTGGCTGGTGTGTTATCTTAAAATTGTTAATGGCCAGTAATTGCACTGCATTTTTTTAATGGAATAGTGGGCAATCGAGCAGACTTATCCCCTGATGGTATACGCAACGTCAGAGTCATCACAAGTACGTTACCGGCCTTTGGGGAATGAGGAGGGATATGATCGCAGGGGTATGGGCCTCCGGTATCCTCACTCAGTCGATGAAACAGCACAAACATTGTTTCACACCAGTTTTCTGTGAGGCCGTGGTATCACTACGGTCGAGACGGCCCGTTCATGCCGAAGCGTGGTTCTCCCACTTACGTATTGTTTACTATAACCAACTAAGTTCTATAAAATTTAGGTTCTATACCAAGTTTTAATAGTTATTCATTATCGATGCTTAAAAACTCGTCTTTCATATATAAAACGAGGTTGTACAGCTGAACAAACAGGTTATGTAATTGATAATGAAATATATGTTTATTTATTTATTATTTACTTTTAGCTGAAAATTTTTTGTCGTATTTAAAAGTATTTTTTCGTAACTGAAGGTATACACCATGTGCCAGCAATGTTGTCAAATGCCATGTGCGCATCCGAGCAGTTGCTACACGCCGCCCGTCTGCCCCTGCGTGCCACCAACGAACTGGACCTGCAATTGGCCAGACGCTTCCAGGGACGAATATCTTGCATCGGTTTGTACCACTCGATGACTTGATCCAACCTGAACCACTACAATATTTCAATTATTATTGTTATTTATTGTTCTTTAACATATTTGAAAATGGAACAAAAACATTATGTATTGGTAGTTTAGTATAGAAATGTAAAATGCAAAGTAGATAGTAAAAAACATATTTTACTCGTTACTAAACACGTTTAAGTAATTATTGCAAAAAAATCATCTAAAGCTATCAGGTTTTTCATGTGGTAATGGATTAAAAATAAAGAATTTCTCAATTTGTTCCATGTATATCATAAAAGTGATTAAGAAAGCAAATAATGTAGGACAGTATTACTACAAAAAACGCTTAACCCGTCTATACTG
This sequence comes from Hyphantria cunea, assembly GCA_003709505.1. NCBI lineage: Eukaryota > Metazoa > Arthropoda > Insecta > Lepidoptera > Erebidae > Hyphantria > Hyphantria cunea. The sequence continues at coordinate 527,579 of PKRV01000557.1, read as the reverse complement.
CATGGAATAGAAGGCCAAAAAATGATTACTAAGGACAAGCTTATGGCCAGCAGCGTACTGATACTGAGGCTGTGATGATGATGTTGAGACCTCCACGAAATCATATTGCAAAACTCTTACAAAATTAATAAATAATATTATTGGCAAATATTTAGGGCATTTTTAAAGTCATCAATTGGTATTCACAGATATGTAAGAAAATGACATGTAGAGATGGTTCGACGGAACTGTACTGGAGGCCACGTGAAGTAGAATATGATGCCGCTCGGGCAGCCAACCTCACGCACCAGGTGCAAGATAAGAACTGGTCGTGCTCTGTGTGCGATGTACCGCGAAGCATCCGTATCACGAAAGATATCCATCAAAGAGCAATGAATCCTTGCTCTTAAAATTTATGCAAACAATACCGTTTTTTATAAAAATACTATATTGGTAAGGTTGAAAACTAAGAATACCATAAATTCACCGCTCACGATGTCCAAAACAAATCAATGAATTGGATTTTCAAATTGTCGTACCAAAAAAAGAAGAAAGATGGAACACAATTAACTAATACACTTTATCTTAGAAAGCTGGGTATGAATAAACTTGCCAATTGAATGGAGAAGGTAACAGTTCCATGTTGGTCTGCTTCACCTACATTACACCTGTGATAGGTCAAAAATGTGCCAGACACAGGAATAGTCACACCGCTTCTCTTGCTGTCAGGACTCTTTGTGTTGTCGCATTCACGAGTCTAATGTAAATGTTCAAGTTTCTATAGAAATTAATAATAATGATGTTGTTGCACTTATTTATTTTGTACTATCTATTTTTATATTTTGCATTTAAATCTATTTCATGGAAAGCTGAGTTATCATACTTAAACGATTTATAATTACAACTTATTGACCCACACAATTTTGTCTGAAAATTATACAAAGTGCCACTAAGTTGTAATTCGTGAACAAATTGACTATCGAAAATGAAATCATAGTGAGACAACCTTAAAAGAATTTTTTTTAGAATTTACAAGAAAGAACAACTTTGTCATACCTACGTGGTTCTGTGAAATGTTAACCGTTTATCGGTTAATGCTAGCTCTTAAACGAAACAATTTTTCCCCGTTTTGCAACACTTCATTGATACTCCGCTTTTATTAGTTATAACGTGCGTGTGAGATGTGTAAGAATATTATTACTATTTCAAATAGACTGCCTCAATAAATTGGCTATCGAATCGGTAATTCCTGATATTAGCGGATTCTTCAGACAAACAAACTTTAGCTTTATTAATGATAGCATAGATTTTATTATTTGAAATCGCAGCTATAGATTCTGCAAAAATAATGTTAGGTACCGTGATTGAGGAATAATATAGGTATTGTAATGTAATAAACACTAGTCAATGTAGAAAACGCGATTTATTAAGAAATCGAAATTACGAAAATTAGACAATTGTTAAAAAAAAATACAGAATATTGAGTTAGATGTGTAAGGCATGTTTTATTCTTCCATACAGGTTGTCCAATTTTCCTCTTAGAGTGGCGTAGTAATGATTATAGTTATCTATTTTAATCTGAAAACAAGACAATTTAGTAGACGAAATGTATTATAAGGATGGATATGGTCATCTAACAGCTTACTGAGTACCTATAAAATCGTTTAATATCTTTCAAATTCATTTTTAGGATACCATTAGTAATGCTACATCTCACCTAGCTTTATATTTCGTGGAATGTGCGAGAACGGATGTATTTTAGCACAGAGATAGGTTGGTTAGACTAATTCAGGCTAAACTAGCCGGGCTCGAGGCTATGAGCCACAGTTACTTTTCATCCAAAAAATCTAGTATTCTCGTGGGACATGCAAGGTACAGTAACAACCACGAGTAACACCGTGGGCAACTAGTGTTAAATAAGCAAGACGATATTCATCCTTCCTATAGATATTTAACATTTTTTCCCTCTCGAGTCTCAAATCTTGTATTTCAATCTTATCTGAATAACGAAGAGTTACGATTCTTTTCGAAAAGAAAGAAAATATACATTACTTTAGACTCGGCGTTCTCTCCCTCTTTCCTTGTCGACGAAACCTTAGCTCTTCTCATCTCAAACTGGACCGGCCCAAAGAGTTTCGATTTTTTATCGCAACATTTCTGTAACATGGATAAAGGGTGCACAAACTACACTTTGTCATGGGGCATCATCTATCTACGACAAAGACCGATCCAAGCCAAGCCGATTTATTGTTTTCTAATGACTGGATTCAGACGGTTAGTCAGAATAGATACAGAGATATTTTTTTACAATAGCAACGTTCGACAAATTTTTGGAGTAGTTGTTATTTAATTGCTAGCACATAAAGACAAAAATAAAAGTAAATTGACACTTCACTGATCAAAAAAACTAATATTTTTGTATATATTCATGAAAATACATACCCTGGATATAACAATACTAATTCCAGATTTTATCGGTTTACAATGTTCTAAAGCAGAACTCGCGCACTTTAAATGTTTCTGAAAGACACGTGCGATGGTTAGAATTAGATCAAAAATAAATATAAAACGATTATTTGTTAAGCTATTCAATTTCAACCTGACAACACAATCTTTAGATTATAAGAAACTTATGCTTACTTTCTATTATTCTATTTTGAAAAATTTTTCACAAGAATTATGCAAATGGAGTAGTATTAAAATTTCCACAGTTAAAGGTTATATGGAAGAGGAGTTGAGAAAGCTATAAAAAATTTAAGATACGAATTATGGTCGAATTTGGACTACTGGGCGACCACTTGTTTACATAATTGCAAGTTCGATTTGAAGCTATATTTACAGAGTTCTGTTTTTGTTACAAAAGTCTTTACATCTATAGTGGTTTTGTATACATACGAATATATATTATTGAACCTTGGGTAAGCAGACACTGATTCCTGAAGGCTCCCCGAACACCATACCTTGCCTATAACAAGGACCGACAGACGCTTTACGTTCGAGCATCCACGATGCGCTTCGTACACCTAAATTCTGAAAGAAGAATTTATGTAATTATAACGTTTATTAGTAACACACATAATTCATAAGCATACGCAACCATTAATACAAGTTGGAACGATTAGGATTAGGCACGGTATTAAATGTACTTTGTACTCTATAGAGGCACACTTCGGAGCTACAGCTATCATGACTCTTCCCTGTTTGTTCCTTAACTGAATAAGTATCCTCGATGTTTTTAAATTATATTTCTAATCATTGGTCAGCATTTTGTTTTAATTGGTTATTATTAAATACAATACAGATTCCACTATAACCGATTTGTAACAATGTTTAAAATTGATAATGTGTACAACACTGTTGCGTTTATGAGACAAATTGTGCCTATTTATTAGTTGTTTTATAATCTTAAAATTTTAGTCTTACGTTCAGGTCTTTCCAGATTTCAAAGCTTTAAGTTAATGAGTAGAAGTTGATGAAGTAAATGAAGTCAATGCTTTTTCTGTTGAAATACGTCAGACATGTTCATCAAGTATTTTTTTCCACCACAAGACGCAATTCAAATTAACAAACTTGAGAGTTTTTATGAGGGGTATCACAGCCATGGTATATTATTTTATTCAAGACACTTTTATGCAAATATAGGTATTGCGTTTACCGCCAGTGGCTTAAGTTGGATAACCCTACCCGACCGACGGCGAAACCAAAAGGAAGGGTAATAGTTTTGGCAGCCTCTGTATATTTATATGTTCCACCGTAGCGACTTATTATTCGTTATAGTGGCCCCGGTGATATAGGCTATGTTATATAAAATTAATCAAAAGTTTATACGTAGTCGGGTTATAGTTTAGAATTTTTTTTTGTTTCAATAACGAGTTTAAAGTGATTCTACTCTAACAGGCTGGGATGCTATCAATTCAGTATAAATTACGGAACCTGTAAAGTCATCTTCTCCAGGTAGGTGTCCTTACTCCAAGTAATTTCCTTTTTCTTTGTTACATCAGAACTGGTCGAAACATCGTCCTCATTTGCTTCATTCATGATGAACTGTGTTAAAAAATGAATATATATTTTAAAAAAAACTGAAAACCACGCTTCAGAAATTTCGTTACAAACAAACATACAGGCAAAGCTAATAAAAGCGTGTTGAAATTCTTTATTCAGAAGATTATAAAGTTTATAGATCCCCAGTATTACATTATGCGTAGGATTTGACGGATGAGAAGGATCTATTGTTGTAATAATATTACTTGTTATGTTGAGTGGAACTAATTAAAAAACTAAAAAAGTGCGTTTTTAGTTTTCAATTAGTTACGTTTAGTTCTCTTTGATAGTATTGTTTGAAGTCGGTTCAACTTTTTAAGTTAACTTCAAACAAACTTCAACATGTTTAGAAAAGCTCTCTTTTCTAAACATGTTGAAGTTTGACATTATATTTGAACCCGACACTAAATTACTAACCGTTAACATTAAAATGATAACTAATTAATAGAAAAAAAACTAAGAGATTTCGAAATTTAAAAAAAAGTAAGTCTATGTTTTTCTGATTAAATAGTTAATAATATAAATAAGAATAAAATAACTAAAGCAAACGACAGAGTAAATTATTACGTGTTTTATGATAAGCTCACACGTGTATTGTAAGAAGGAGTAGTACAAAATATCAATATTAGTATACAAATAAGTTAGGCTGTTGTTATTTTTAAGAAAATTAAATTGTTATTGTCTAAACAAATCTCCTATTTCTGCTCCCCAATATCTAGAGAAAACTGAAAATGAAGGACTTACGCTAGCGGTTAAGATCTCGTTGCCTAGTTTCCTTTGCAATGGAACAGGTTCGTCGTCTCCCTTCGTATGCTTACTATTGGTATGGTTGTCACCCCTCTAAAATTGTGATATGAGTTTATATAATATTACTTAAGATCCTAAACGCCATCTAGTCCCAAACTAAACAGAGCTTGAACTATGGGTACTAGACAAGAGATAATAAAAGCAAATTTACTTTTATTTTTTAATTATTTATATTTTATTTTATCAGACGGAAGCAATAAAAGGTAAAAAAAAAATGAGTGAAATGTAAATTATTAGACGTGTAATATTTCAGGTGGGTACCTACTGATTATAAATAGCAACTTATAAATATAACAAAAGTTATTTTAATAACAGTAAATAGTTACTTGATCAAATATTTATTAAAACTTTATTGATTAACCTTGTAATTTATTTACATATGAACTGAGCGACCATAGTGATATTACGTTAAAAAAAAATTTGTACGTATTAGTAGTGGGCTTAAAACAATTGTAAAACAAGTATGAGAATTTGTAGAATGATATACTAAAAACTACAGCCCGTAAAGTATGATCTCTCAATCCTCACAGATTATCTGCCAGATCTCGGCAAGTATGTGAAAGTTGTTTGCCAAATATTTTATTTAATAAAATGTATATTTAAGGGTAGAACCGCAATGGCTTTTTTATTTTAATTTGATTGGCGTGACGTGTTTAAGCACTTCAGTAAAAGTTCCACTGAAAACATATTTAAGAAAAATGTGTTAAAATATTTAAGTAATGTTACACTGGCAATGATAGCTAATAACAATAAATTAACCACATGTGTCATGTACAACCTTGAGTTTCGTTAAATGCAATATCATTATCAGCCTATTGCAGTCCATTGCTGGACATAGACCTCTCCAATTGCACGCCACGAAATGAAATGCGTTTAAACTGTCATAAAAAGTATTTTCATAGTATACTGAGGGACCATACTGATACAACCTAAATATAAATTGTAGGATTTAGCAGTAGGTAGTTAAAACAATTCCTTAACAAATAGAGGGATTTGTAAAAAAATATTGAAAAAACTACAGCCCTTTACGAAACATCAAGTTGGTGCCCTAACGGTTGTGGATTGAACCCCAACATGAGACGACAGTGTATGATCCTTAAAACTATTGATCAAAGTCCTTTTCACGTATGCTTATGAGGTCCACCGCAACATGGGTTATATTCTCCAGAAGCAGGAGTTCTTTTTTAAAAATATTGCTCATTTGAATTAAAGTGTGATTTGTTCAACTTTAAGTGCCAATAAGTGCCAATGTGGTCTGCCAAATGTTTCATTTCTTACTTAAATGATACTTACTCTAGGTGCTAGTGTTAAAAGTACAAACACCTCAGGTATTATACATTCTACTTCAATTTCGATTAAAACAATTACCATGCTAGGTTAATAAATTTGTGGTTTATGAAGTATCAACTGTCTCATCGCATACTGTCCCTTTCTCCAAATGTCACGCACACGCAAATGATCAAATACGCATTTTGCAAAAGCTAGCAAAATGTGTATTTGATCATTTGCGTTTCTGACTATATGCTATAAATCCATCTTAATGTGACATTTGGAGAAAAGGACAGTATGCGATGAGAGAGTTGATACTTCATTCTAGAAAACGCATGTTGACAGATTCGCAACTCGTCAGATACTACGACAGTCAGACAGACAGAAACGATCTCCAGTTTTACTTACTAATTGAGTAAGTAAAACTGGAGATCGTTTTTTTGTTTTTGCGAAAGACGGTCCCCATTTCATGTCATCCACATTTTTTATATTTTTTATCATTAAATACATCACGACGAAGACTTGAAGACTTGGAAGACTTAGAATTGAAGACATTAAATACTTGAAATTGGCAGAAATAGCTGATCCGGTTGGTTGCCATATCATCAAAAGAAGAAGAAGAAGAGTAAGTAAAACTATGAAGATCTTTTTTTGTTTTTTCGAAAGACGATCCTTATTCAATGTCATCCACATTTTTTTTATTTTTTGTCATTAATTTCATCAAGACGAAGACTTGAAGACTCAAAGACTTAGAATTGAAGACTTTTAGTACTTGACATTGGCAGAAATACCTGATCCGGCTGGTTGCCACCTCATCAAAAGAAGAAGAAGTAAAACTATAAAACTCTTTAAACTTCTATATGCACATTAATAAGACATATTTGTTCCTATAGTAAGGAAAACCTAAGGTGATAGAAGGTATATTTGTACTATTTTATCCTCATTGTATTATTTTCTGGTAAACTTTATTGAAAACTGTGATAGTAATACTTTTTCATCCGACAAATACTTGTGTCCTCTCGAGTTCCATTTGCGAATATTTATGTGTGTGTGGGAATCCGAAGGAGCCCCAAGGATCTGAACAGCAACCGGTCCTTGGGTGCCTGTATCCACAACTACCCTTTTAACAAGGCTTCAGATAACCATGAGAGAGCTTACCACTTTCTATCTCTGGACTTTTTGGCCACATTGGCCACTTTATTTACGAGCTATGTGGCCCGCCTATTACCAACTCATTTCGGAAAATTCCTGGTAATTTCAGGGATTTTAGTTCTTCTATCGATCTTCTGACCGTATTCTATATATTATATCTTGTAAGTCGTCCTCATTTGTAAAACTATCTCTACTAGGAAAATGTGTTTATAATAACACTTTTGTATTTTGTTGTAGTAGACAAAAATGGGAACAAAAGGAATTTAGGATTCCGAGGATTTCCAAAAAGTCTACTAGTAATAACTATCTAAATCGATCAAATCACAAGGAATAATTCAAATAAAGAAGCTGGATGCTATTTATACCAACAATTTTTTTATTCTGGTTTAACATTGTGCTCTGAAATTACAGTTACAGGTACTTTTTTCTACAACATGCTTTTTGAGAAAAGGAAATTTCGAGAAAATGACACTAAGAAAAGAGCATTATCTAATGTGACATTTTAAGAAAGGACATTTCGAGAAAAGGACCCTATGTGAAAGAACATTTTGCGCTAAAACTGTATCAACATTACATTATGGTGGTGGTGTGAATAACAAGCTAGTTGTCCCCAATATATCAATAAATCATAAAGATACACAACAAAATTTCTAGCGTATGCATGACACTTGATGTTGACAAAATATTCAAGCGTAGTTTATTCATAATAATATGTCAGTCTACTTTATCTCGAAAACGGCTCTAACGATCTTCATGAAATTTAGTATGCAGGGGTTTTGGGAGCGACTAGTCTGGTGTTTTGATGAAATTATATTATTCCTTTGGTTATCAATTTATGAGTATACTAATCACCAAGGGCGTTCCCTTGGTGGTAAAGTTTCACATATAGCAAACTAGAAGAGACTAAATCAGTGCGCGTGAATTGTAAAAAAATTTAAGGAAATGCTCAAGTATCGAAATGTTCCTTCAGTAAATACGACATTGTCATTACAATAATATTATATTACGTCTCTTCTTTACATCACTAAAAATCATTTGCTATAAGACGCTGATTCCCAATAGATCATTCATCATTCAGAGATTCCTGAGGAAGGTTTCCGTATATAAGTAATTATCTATTTTTATGAATCGTCTAAAGTCTAAGGACGTCTGAAAAAATTGAGCCGCACATCTTCTCGGAGTAACATAACCTATATTATATTATTCGCAAAGAGACAAGAGAGGTTGCTAGTGTGGCGACTTCCACATACAGCGCAACAACAAAATATATAACAGCGTCATCTACCGAAGAAACATCGAACTACGGAGCAACGAAGAAAACTTAGAAACTACCAATCCTAAATCGCGCAATAAAAGTTCTCGCGCTGATTAACATATATACAACTTCCCAACATCAACCGTTGGGCAGTGGCCCGCCAGGCATGATCACCTCGCCTGGTCAGAGGATCCTCCCTTTGTGTTGGAGGAATATGTGACCCATTCCTCCACAGCTAGTATAGTATAAATGCCGAAGTAGCTGTCTGTCTGTTTGTCTGTCTGTCTGATGTCTTTCACGGCCAAACGATTCGATCGATTTCAATGGAATTCGATTCTTTTTTCCGAAAGCGACAAACACACGGGGTGAATCGCCAGCAAAAGTTAGTTGTTTATAGTGAGAAGAGTATATCTCCGAGGATTGCGATGAAAAGTACTAATGAATCGCTTATCATCACCGTTTGAACCAGTCTTCTGATAAGTAACTAGTAATACACAGAACATAAATATTTTTTTAAGGGTTCGTTAACTATTTACCTTTTTAAGTTTGCAGATTTAGAGGAACTTATTCGCTTAATTTAACATTACAAATGTGCATAATCAAAGCTTTCTACTGTTTTTCAAATCACACTAATATTATAAAGGAAAAGTAAGTTTGTTTATTACGCTTTTACGCGAAAACTACTTAACTGGTCATCATGAAACTTTGGACACATTTTTGAAGGTATTAGAAGTTAGGATACTTTTTAATAAATGCGAATGAAGCCGTGGGCGAAAGCTTGGCTATACAAGCATCCTACTTGAGGATTTACATTTTTTTCTCTGCATATTCCTTGGAAATTGATTGGCATTGAATATTTATAATTAACAAGAATAATTTCCATAATATGTAGTGTTAAAATAAAATGATAATAAAAATCAGGAAACTTACAAAAGAGCTGGCAAAAAACAATTGTACCTCGAAATTTATGTTTGAAGTAATAAACGTTCCAGTTCATTTAGATGAAAAGTATTTTATTTTATACAATTACTAAAGACTACGCTTTACACTCTTCTACATATACATAGCTAAGAGTCATAAGACTAACATCGATTTTCAGCCTTGCAGTACATTCATCCACAATATCACAATGTTTACATTTTTTCAGCTGGCCATACCCGATCGCAGTGACGAAGAACGCACTAAACTTATTAAACTTTAAACGATCATAATACACCTTCAATATCAATACAGATCAATATATATGCTTAACACTTGTAGTTTTTTGAAACGTTAAAAATTTTACTTTCTATGTTACTATATATGAAGTAAGTATATCAAATTTCACTCTTACCTGAGCATGATAATTTTTTACCCATTCCTACATACCGCTGTAGTACAAATCATTCTATGGACGTTCTAATTGTAAAGATGTCAGGTCGCAAAGATTTATCTGCAGAAATGTATTATCATATAGATTGATCATTTATAGCTTATTTGCTAAAAACAAAACTCGAGTATGACCAGCGATTCCAAATATATGGAAATTTTGTGTAGTCGTAGTTATATGCCGCTGTGGCGGATATCATTTCGCGGTGAGGAGACATTTTCCTCAGACGCCGCCTCGATCTGCAATCCGCAGCAGAAGAACTGGCGCACGGCTTCAGAGACGCGAGAGCCTCGCGAAGTGCGGGAGGCGCGTGACTCGTTGCGCGGCAGCCCGCTCGCCTCCTCGTCGGACTACAATCAATCAACAGTAACGTTATACGCGCACGATACACGTTACATGAGACAAGTTTATGTAAGGCTTAGCATAGTCAAGTGGAACTTTCGATTTATATCTAAGATAATATTTCCGACATTAAAACTACGATAGGTGCGGGCTGCCGCGGTTGTAGTATTTTAATCTCTAACTGGTGATAAATATAACACTTGTAACGAAATCCTTGTAATAAGGATTAAAGTTGAGCAAGGACTCACTGTATCTGTTAATTTAGTTAACGGTAAAGCAAAACTAATTAGCAACTGCTGACAGCATACAGCTGCTGCACAACTTTTTAATGTGAATTTAGATGAAATAACTTCCAATTAACGCGGCAGCAGCACGTGCAGTCGATTTCACAGGTGGCTGCCATTTTCTAAAATATCCTGATTCCGAGTGTTGTCATCGGCAGCATGAGCTATCAGCAGCTACCGTTGGCAGCAAAACTTGATAGACTTTAACTTATTTGTGAGTTTTAGCGAGATCCAAAACCAATGAATGAATGGATGAATGAGAAATATGTAAGATATGCACAGAAACGAAATATCTAATCAGTAGTACAAAGTGCTTTATTGGAGAAATTGAAACAAATAACACGAATGGTTTTGTCATTAAAAACTCTCTCTCTAGTTTAATTTTGTTTTTATTTGATGAATACGCCATGGTATATTTCCTTCATATACAAAATAGTTCATACGGTTAATTTACAAGAATTTTGCTTTATTGGAATTTTTGAGCATGTCATTCAACTCGGTACTAATAATAACGTTAGTGGAAATTCAAATGTAGACAATAAACAAATACTTAATTGTCATAATTATATTACAACAAAAAGAGCTAGAGACTAGACCAGGTTTGCAGCAAAAGTGTCCATACTATAGATCATTTACCCACCAGTAAAGGCATGAGTTGTATTAAATCTATGTGTTATGTAATGTAATAATTAATAATGAAAATAAACATTAATAGTGCTAATGTATAGTGACTATAGAAATGCAAAACGGAATGATTCCTGTAAACAAAAACAATACAACGTCGATTAAGCATCGGTTAAGGCCTATTCAAATAAGTAATTGACCGGGTTGCTTGATATAATGTTTGAGAACTCGTATTAGTAACTTTAACTCTTCATAGTGACATACATAGTAGTATCTAAAGTTTGTGTCAAAATAAATCTAATAAGAAGCACTAGGCCAAAAAAAATAAATGCATAAAATATGCCTACCCATTCTGGAGTCTTTTTTACAACTTCTGGGGTCCGCAATTCAGTAATCTCTGAAGTTATCGAGTCCACATCCGCTTTTTCCTCATCATCCTGGATATCAGTGCTGGGGATAGGGGACGCTGTTCCCAGCCTAGGCGCTGGTTTTATAGGAGCTGTCATCACTACTACTTCATCTCTCTAAAATATTACGGAAATGCTTGTAAGAAATCTTTCACTACATGGAATTTTAAAAGTAAACCTCAATGTCGATTGAATACAAAGTATATTAGTTGTTTCTTTAGGTTTATATCACTATAAAAATAATGAACTAAATAAGAAACCAACAATAAAAATTACATTTTTCTATAAAAAGAAAAATTTCTTTCTGTTTATAAAAACCTACCTTTGAACCCTTCTCTATGGGTCTCATAGGTATTCCAACGTCTGAAATATCCCGTGTCTTAGACGATATGCTAGCAGATAAGTTTTTGGCACTGTGTTTGTGCCTCTCCGAAGTCATATCTGTTCAAAATTAATTTGTACTTTAGGTTTTATAGTCTACTACATTTAAGACTCACATATGATATGTAGATGATTCAGGCTTTTTGTTACTATAATCAAATATTAATAAACCTATAAATAACGTTGTCATATTATTTTTCAGCGGCAATAGATAAAAGGGATGCGTTAGGCGACCTACAAAAATGGAACTTCAAATTCCAAGTCCCCGCATTTTTACAAATACGAATCACTTGATAACGAATGTACGCAACAACAAGAAGCTTTAATAGTAACCTACATAAATCTGTAATAATCTGCATAAAGCAACAATCGATACATAAATTTAAAAATATTATATCGATATTTCTTAAGAATCAGATATTTTAACAACTTATTCTAACAACTTCTTTAACTTCATTCCATTCTTCAATCTAACGATTGAAGAAAGGAATGAATCTAAGAGTACTCTTAGATTAGATGGACTGTGGTAGACAAACAGGTACGTGGAATTCGATATTTGTTTTTTTGATCATGTAACGCATAGCTGACCTACTTATCTTACTATCTATACTCTAAATTTTATCATTTCTAAAAAGCCTTGATCGACAATGACATTTACTCATACTATGAAACTTTTCGAGAATATGAGCATATTATATAGTATAAATTGAGCTTATGCCAGATAAGGCTATAATAATATGTTAGCATTCTTGTGAGTATATTCAAAACCAAGCTATGTGAATGTGCCAGCATATAATATGCTGTCACATTCACATAGCGAACAACAATAAGCGAACCAAACATACTTATTATAGTTGACACGAATTTTCGACTTGGAGTGGGGGCCTCGACAGGTAAGCATACGGCCGGCTGTTTCAAAGGCTTGCTGGATGATGATTCAATCACGACCGTTTGCGATTCATAGATGTTTTTGTCATTGTGAGTCTCTTCGTCCGACATCCTTCACAATTTAATCATCCATACGTTATTAAATATCGTAAAACCTTCCTAATTTATTGCCAGGAAATTAGTTTACCATTTTTATGTACCACAATTGTCTTTAACGTCACGCTCTGTGAATTTTGACAGATAATTTTCTCGTTTTTTTGTTTTCCATTTTCAAACTTATTGGAAAGTCTAGGATTATATATCAAAACCTAGATTATATAGATATATGTCTAGGTGGACAGTTAGTGCTAAAAGTAGACGCTAATAGTTGGCGCATAAATTTTTTGCCCGCGTTTAGTATCTGTCACTGGATACTTACATGTTTTTGTCATATTTTGTTTTTTTCATTACGACGATTTGTGTGATAAAAGTGTAAAGAAATTATAAAAGACGATCTAAGTAAAATTAAAAAGTCACCTAACATCTAGGTACTATTTTTTCGTGTGTATATCAGTTTAATAAGCCATTGGTTTTTTTTAAATAAATAATTATTGGGTTCGCCATTTTGTACGTGTAGCTAGTATATGAGCTCAAGTAAAAACTCTCTTAAAAATGTGGTGTACTATGTTTTGCATATAGTAGTTACTATTAGCTTGTTGTTAATCTGTAGTATTGTATTGTAAAATAAGGATATTCCTAAAGCGGTAAAATTCATAATCAATTATTAAAAGGGTTTTAATTTTTATTTAATGGAAAATGAATGAGAGTAATTTTTTGTAGGAGTATAACATAATCCATTCATATAGATAGTGTCGGTACACATGTACGCATTTGTCGTTATTGTTGTGAAATACGGAAATATTTATTCATAGAAGTTGGGTGCTTGGTACAGACAAATTACCTTGATTATATTGCATACATACACATGCAATATAATCTTGAATGAAATCAGTCATTCTTAGCTTATATCAATTATATGTTATTCTGGACAACTACAACCTAGATGCACCTACACCCCAAAAAGGGTGGCTGGTAGAGAATGCCTAAGATATAAAGTTCACCGATGTACAGTAGTACATAAAGTTATAAATAAATAATATTTTGAGAAATATGAGAAAATAAGCAATGCTTTACTTAAATAACCATACACCACTCAACCATCTCTTACAAAACGAGTTTAAACACGTAAAATTAAAATCGGAATTTTATAATACATTGTCTTTTTTCAATCAATACTTGCATGTTGTAAAACATTTTTTGAATACATGCAGTAAAGAATACAAACTTTTAAGTACCATAAATAATGCTATGTTAAAAAAGAAAATCAAATAGAGTCAATGGTTCTGTCAGAATAATGTAAAATTTTCTCTTTTTTTGTAGCTAAAAACTGAAAATTATAGTATTTAAAACTTATTATTTCAGTTCAGGCGGTTAATTTTTAGAACTATGCAGGGGAAAAGGAAAATAAAATGTGATGGACAATAAACAGTCTCCATCTAAGAAGAAGTTACTGTCCATCCAAGAGGAGAAGTTGATACGGGAGGTTGACTACGATTCGCTTGCTGGAGGCACTACCTGCCTACCAAAAAAACAACTTCTACTGAGTAAGTTATAATTCATTATGAAAATCCATAAATAGAAAACAACTGCATGTATATAGTCCACATAAGAATATTATACTGTTTATATTATTACCTACTTCGTACTTCCCGTCGTTAACTACTCCATATGCTTATCCTCGGCAAGAAGGTTTTGGCAACATAACATCTAATTGAGATATACAATTTACTTAGTGATAGGACAAAATCCAACATCAGCTCCTCAAAAATTTTCTCACTTTTTTGTGAGCAAAAATAAATAGTAATAATATTATAATAAGGTGGTAGAAGGATCTCAATAGTTCGCCGTAATGCGCGTCCCCGTGCTGTATTTTTGCACTGTCTGCATTTGGAATGAGTATGGTGACCATTGCTCTTGGATTCTGCTCATGTCCAACAGATTAGAAACACTTTGCCAGGACCATATAGAAAAGTAGTTACTAATTTCCTTACTAATAGATTTGGAGATACTTCAAAGAAGGCCTACGCATCGTCCAGCCTCCCAAAGAGTGATTGTATCCATAAAACCGAGAGCTCCCGCCATTAAAACTTTATATATTGCAGAAAAAAGTCGTTTTCATTCTAAAAAGGTATTTCATTAAAGGAATTTATTTCGAATTCAATAATTTAACAAAACAGTTATCTTTTATATTGTTATGCATATTTCAGGGTTCAGACAAGTCAGGGTCACGTCTTGCTATTGGCGATCACTCTTCTTTCACCACCCGTAAGTTCTTAAAATTACTTTCTTGATTTTAAGCATTTTATTTTATTAAGCAGTTATTTTTCCTAGATTTTAGTGAGGATGATCCAAATATTGTGAATTCAATTGCTTGTGGTACAGAACAAGAATTTACCAAAAGTGAAATAGAAACAGATAGAGCTTCATCAGTAACTATTCAAGTAGAGAGCTCAACTGTAGTCTCGAAATGCTCGCATACTGACAGTCAATGCGCATCTTATAAGGTCAATGTGTATAATACAAAACAAAGATCTGCGGAAAAATGCTATGTTTATACTCAGCCACCATTGACTATGAACCTTGCTAAACCTGAAGAAAATATAGATAAAAAGAAAACTGCGAATCCTGATAAATTTGACATTGCTACATTAATAATTACAAATACTTCATCGGAAACTTCTCCTCCACCTTCACGTACTACAATCAATACATTAAATAAGAGAATAGATCACTTAGAACGGAAGATTTTGAGACAAGAAATGGTATTTCGTTCTATCGATCCCAACATACTATTGTCATCATCTGATGAAGAGTCTAAGGATAGCGCAACCATGAAGGCCACATCAGGAACGGGCAGACCCGGGTGTAGCTATATACAGCAATATAGTCATATACCTGAGACATCGGCTTTCCAGCGATATGCACAGCAAGTACCACCGTTGACACCCAGTAAGGCTACTACTTTGGAAAAAGAACATAATTCTGAGCAGTACGGTCGAGACTTTACGGCTTACGATGGTATAACAGCTCGTGGTCGGCGACAATGCGCATCGGTACCATGCAAACGAGATGATATTCCTAAAATGGCGGCCGAACGAGTGCACAAAATACGGCACAAACTCAATCCAGTTCGTGATTATCGGCTGATGGATACCGTTCATTATTTAGCACAAGGTGAGTTTGCACCGCGCGACGATGGTATAAAACTAACACCGTCTCGAGAGGCCGTGCTTAGTGACATAATATGGGAAGATGTATGTCGAACTCATTGGCCGAATGCTCGTCTTGGACGTCGAGTGACGCATTCTGAAAGATATAATACAAGATGTGAGCTCCAGCGACTTATTGACAGTTTATTGCGAGAACGCGTCGCTCATGTTGAACGTCGGAGACGACGTCATTATAGAATTGTTAAGTTAAATCACCGGCATGAGAGTTGTAGGCCGCTGGGAAAAACTGGAGATATAATCGTAGCCAGCCACAAAAACAGACAAGGTGACGATTTAACTATAAGTGATCACACTGCTGGCAGTGCAATGATGTCAGAAAGGAAGTGGGAAGAATCAGGTTCTCGCCGGACTCCTAGGAGCCACGACCGTTTGACGTCCGAGGCTCGACCAACTCGTCATTCCCAGGATAAAAGATATGCATATGAAGATTGTCGACCGGGTACTAGTTACGCAGCGAACAGATCTCCATCTAATAGAGAGCCAACTTGTTGCTATCAGGCATCTAGTCCGATAAAACCCTGTAGAAGCAGTGGATTTCCGAAAAAAAAATGCAATGGAAGTAGTGAATTAACGAGTGCTAGCAGTTCCAGTAAAACGAAGGCTCCTAGGTTAGTTGTCAAAAAAGACGCAGGTTATCGCAAGCACCATAGTAAAGATGAGCCAAATCTTAAACACTATATATTACTACCTACATTGGTTGTACGAACGCCATCTAATATGAAGCGTCAGAAGAAATTTAACGAGCTTTACCACCGCATTTTGAATGTTCAGCTTAATAATGGTAAGAACTATTTATTATTAATAAATCCCAAATTTTGCAGCTTAATTCATAGTATAAGGCAATAGTAATTTGAAATTACTTAGTTTAGTTACATATCCCTTCGATAATTTAAAAAGAAATGTATCGTTTTAATTTTATAGGGATACACATCATGTAGGACTGTAATGGATAAACGATCACTTCACCGCTTTCTAGTGCGGTCAAGTCAACAGTTTGGGTGTTATTTGTGTTCGTTTCTTGTATATTTGTAAAGTTCCCCCGACAAAGGAGAATTCCTAGTTCTAAAAACAATTCCCAAGTTGTCATTTAAAATAAAATAAAAAGTTAATATGCTTTTGTTATAAATAATTCGACAGATTTTTATCATTTCAATATTGTGTATGGACATAGAGTGAATAAGATTATTGGTAATCTGCATGCTGTGATTATTATGACACGTGACTGTACATTGAAAGAAAATAGCAGAATTACTTTTCACACACGCAAATAAACCAAATATATATTTATGTTTTTATCACTGTACCGCTCTTACTCTCTTACACCTACGCAGTTGTAGACTCCATCGATGTACAGTTTCCTTTTTATCGATGTACAGTCAGCTTCATGACTTTTAACTGCAGCAAATAGTCGGCATTTTCAATGTTTATGTATTGTTGTAATTTATAACAGTTCAACATTGCGCCGTTGGTTCGGAGTCGCCTAAAGTGTCTACACAAAATCCGCCTACTAAAGACGTTGGGTTTAACATCAAAATTACTCTCTCGAACAGTTCAGAGCAAGTTAGTCAGGGTGAATCGTGAATACGAAGCCGTTGCCTGAGCATGCCGTAGTGAAATAACAGTTCATTTTTTATAACTATATGATTTATTTTTACATTTTCAATATACATATTTTTCTTTTATTAAACTATTCTTTTTCTTTTTATCTCAGTTGAAATCACCAAAGGTGTTACCAGAGCTTTGCATTTGCTTTTTACTATTAATGAAATAAGACATCCGAAATCCATCGAGTGATTTTCCCATGTTCAATATTTTTTAGGGAAAGTGGTGTTGATTTCGTAACCTCCGTGAAGAAGAACATTGACATTGATAATAATCTAGTTACTAGATCGGTTTATATTAAAACGCTACGCTTGTTATATATAGTCTTTGAGTGAATGGTGGAGTCCTGGTGAATGCCTCTTCAGAGTTGACTACCTACATTTAAATATTGCATTAATGGCATAGATTGCATGGATACCGAATATCCCTGTTATGGTTGTCTGGAAGAGATCGCCGCGAGCGATTAGACCGCCTGTTGTATCATTTGCATATTTGTGACTCATCCTCTGTTTTTACTTTGTAATTTTGCATGTATACAATTAAGATATATATAAAAAAATATATAAATAATATTTTTACTCATGATTATATGCCTGCAGTTTCCGGAGGATAAATAATAATGAATAGGCACTCTCATATAGGTGCGTCTATTAAGAGTTATTTTAATTCAAAAGTTCAGTTTCACAAACCAAATTAAAATAGGCATAACTCTGTGAAACGACCATTTCGTTGATGTGTAATTAATATTCCCATCCGTGTTTCATTTAGCCAACACTTGAAATTGCAGCCTTTACATGATTATTATTGTGCGCAAACTGTCCAAGACCACAATTTTGCATTAACTACACGTGGAGCTAGCAGTAATTGGAACATAAGAGTTTTAAAATAACTAGTGGTCTCCCAGTGGTCAAAATTCAACAAAAATCTTTTTGTTTTTAGCTGTCTGCACTCTTCTTCCTATAAACTTTAATTGAGCTAAATTTCTCGCTCCTTTGTTCGCATAATTTGAACAAAAAGGGGTGCAAAGTTTTTGCTTTCATAGATTATAATATTAAGAAACTGATATTAAGTACAGGTACTAACTAGTCTACGAAAATAAATGAAAATCGTTTTCAACGCTGCCTAAGAAATTGGAGACATGATTTTACGTTTATTTATGATGCACGTGTACTTTAAGATTAACAAATTTAAAAGAAATGGCGCGAGGCGCTATGTGATCATTAATAACGATGTCAGCTGCTATTGTATCGATACAATTTTTTTTTTTGCTGAATCAGGTACAGCGGTGATCAAAAGTTTTCAATTTATTTCACACGAACTGCATTAATCTTTATTATAAATTAGAAAATATTGACTTACAGCTTGGGATGCATGTGTTAAATAATTCTAATACGCCGTTACTTACTGGTAGCGTTCGCAGAAGGCTGTTTTTTTTTGGCTGAAGTGATTTCGATTAATATACAGCTTAGAGCAACATAGCACCCCTGTCTACTGGCCTATGTCATTCGGTGGTGTCAGGTATTATAATGCCGTTTTATAGGTAGATTGATAAAGTAGTGGAACGGAAAAAAAACCTGTAATTCCTAACATCTGATATTGCAATGTTAGAAATCATAAGAAAGAGGAAACAAACCAAGCGTTCTTCTTTTATTTATTTAGTTTTTTATACTAAAGATTAACAAAAATATCCATAATAAAGCTAACCAGACTATGGATTATTTTTTTAATGTTGAATTTGGGGAATACTTAATGTAGATAATATGTTGAAAATTTACACCTCACAACGCAACACTTTGATGACTGTCAAAAGAGCGATAAAGAGTGAACTATTTTCTGCGTCAAGAATCAAAATATCTTCATACATATTTTATTCAAATCGGCGGTGGTTTAGCCAGGAAAGAATAACAGACAAGCAATAACATTTAAAATTATAATGACTCTTTTTGCAAGCATTGCTGCTCTGGAATGCGCTTCTCTCCTACTCGAAATGAGGATGTCCACTAACCTTTAGACCTTTAAAAGGAGCGTTCACAATCAACTTCTTCAGATGGTGGAATAACTTACTCAGCTGTAGTCCTACTTATAGTCTACTTTCTACAGTATACGATTATTAAGTATATGTATTTTGTATTTATTTGCCTATATTGATATCCATTTTAATGTTGGTTAATTTATGTCAATTGCATCAACGCCTGTTGCTGATAACAACTTTAACCTCAATGCACCTACCTTACCAGATCTCTACACCGTCCAAAGGTTGAAAATGCCCTGGGCATTAAGTCCGCCAATGTGCACAAGTGCACAAATATTAAAGTAAATAAGTAACTATGGATAGTATGTATATTTAGGGACATATTCGTATTTAGATTACTCTCTACACAAATTAATTCTTGATCATCTAACATTTTCATCCATAATCTACAATAAATGCATAGACGACACAATCTTGAAACATACATGATCGTCCTTATATAACAACTTGTGTTGCAGATTGTACCCTGCTGTAGGTATTCCATGATGTGAAAACGTAGCGCGTCAGTTTAACACACACCTGACACCGCACTCATTCCTTTATCAAGTTATATTTCATTAAAGTATTCAATAAATAAGGTCTAAAAAGAGGTATAACTCAATTCTGCAGTAAACAGAACTATTTGTTAAAGTATCAGTAGCAAAACAGTCGTGAAACAAGAAAAGCTTCTGTAATCTGCAACAACGTGTGGCGCGTTACAATCAAACGAATCTAAAGGTACCTGCTTTAACTTAATTGCAGCGTAAGTACAATGCTTCTGGCTGGTATCAGTAATCTATCGGCTCCTTCCGCGTGAATGCCAGTTATCACAGTAAAATTGTAATTACGTTCAATTTTGTATATTATTTAATAATTATTTTAGCGAAATATTACTCTTCCATGCATTTTCACCTCTTATAGATACACATCCTCTCAAACACACATGCACACATACTCCCACTTACACGTACACCCACATACAGACGTTCACTTTGGTTCATAGAGGTTCACTTTACACTTTTCATTTTGTTCTTCTTATTTTAGATTAATTAACTTTTCTTTAATTAATAAATACTAGTTAAATAAATACTAGTTTCGTGCAACAAACGTTATTAAAGAGCATCAAAGTATCTCTATTTCAAATTTCATTGAAATTGGTCCGACAAACAGATAGACAGAAATACGAGTTACATTAGAGTATTTTCATTTATTTATTTTTTCTCATCATTGTACCTAATCGATATTATTAAACTCTTAAAACTATAAAGATTGGTACATATTATCGCTGTTTCATTTTTAAACATATCTTTGTTGACAGCCTACCTACATAAGTAGTTGTCCTTATTTGCTTCATGAAATGGTATCAGTAGAACAGTTATAAATATTTTATACGTAATAGTTTCTATCACACCGTCAGTCCTGCGCTGTTCACAATCGATATGGGACTCTGTTAACGTATAATTCAGTTTTTCATGGACAGCTACTTTATTATTTAGTATGAGTAAAATGTTCTAGATTTGTAAAATCTTTAATAAAACCTACTTAAGACTTTTATATACAAATAATAAACTGCACTGGTTTGAAGAAGTGTTCCTGTTTTGGGCTTAATAAAGTATTAAACTTCACCAGTTTTATTTACACTTGAAGACTCAGCAAGTTATTAATACGATATAGTAATATAACATTGAATAAATGCACTGATCGCTTATTCCACGTTAGCTGTTGGCTGAATGAATGCACTGAGCATTTAAGCCAATCAATCTATCTGTTTACTAAATATATAAGGAAGTCTGTACGGTACTCACATAAAAATCCGATTTACATTACTTTGTTTGTCTTCCTGTCCGTTTGTTCAGGATTTGAAACGGCTTGACTGATTTAGACTGCACTTCGTAGACAGATAGATAATAAGAATATCTTTTTAAGATAACCCTTGTTTGACTGTCTAGATGAACTATGAGATAACCAGAATGAAATGATAGAGATCTTATAAATTACTAGCTTATGCCTGCGGCTTCACTTCCGCAGAAGTAGATATTTTCATCCCCTTAGGGGTAATATTTCCAATATTCCTTTCTTAGTGCTCACTTATGTTATATAAAGAACCTACATTGAAAATTCCAGGATTCTATGTTGAGCGGTTTAGGCTGTACGCTGATCTCTGGGTATCCTAGTCAGTCACCTTCCTCTTTTATATATATAGATGGAAAGCGTGAAGAAGTGGTTGACGGAGCGAACTGCAAAGAAGAACGGTATTTATGTACATTATAGTCCACCTAAAGGTGAGTACATTAACTTTACTTTTAATTATCATAGTCAGTCTATCGTAGTCCACTGCTGGCCTCCTTAATTACATGGCACTAGGACTCTTTAATTACACGGCACTAGGTTTGATCCTCGGCTTCTTACTTTCAATAAAGGCACTTTATTAATTTAGTGGCAAAAGTAACAATCAATCTGTGAATTCTAATGGTATTTCACCAATATCAGCCGCCTTCATCAGTTCACTATTGGACATGAGCCTCTAACGAGGCGATTCTAGCCTATTATGCCTCACTTGGCTGATGGGCTAGTTTAGGGTCTGTTCCAACTCTGGATGGCGTAATAAAGCGGTTCTCTCCCGCAGGCGCAGAGTGGCATACCGTATTTTAATCGGTTTGATTCCGACACACTGCCCCACCGCAAACTCTGGGATAAAAGCCGTAGGGGGTATCCACGCGTAAAATAAAAAAATAAAAATATACGTCTCTTTCAATATTCCTGGTCTTGGCTATGATGTTATCTTGCGTACTATGCTCCCTTAGTTACTTCTTGCAACACCCACGGGATAAATGGGGATGGTGAATCTTCATATTCTTATACCATAACCACTCGGAGTCATTCTCATTTACTTTCCTTAAAAATCCAAATTTTCCTTTTTTTTTAAAGACAACTTTCGCATTTGTGGTATACATTCTGTACCGCAGGGGACTTTACAAACATACATGAAATGGACACAAAGAGTACTCACACCCATAACAACATTTTATGGATCGCACAAAGTGTTGTCCTATTTAGGATTTGAACCCACAACACTCGGCTTACTCTACTTTCATGTTACTTACTAAAGATACGTTAAGGTTGCAATAAGGATGCCCTTTGTAAACTCCGTCTCACATTTTATGTACTCTCTTCTAACTGTAATATTACAGTGTGCAAATAAGGAGTTTTCTATCTAGCTACGTTTTAACCCTACTTGGTATTGGAAATCAATATGCACATTAAAAAAAAGAGGTCGAATAAATAGGCTGGACGAAAATACTATCTAAACCGTTAAACCGAAAGCTGTCTGAAAAAAACACAGGAGTTCGCGTGTTACAAGCAA
Organism: Hyphantria cunea; assembly: GCA_003709505.1. NCBI lineage: Eukaryota > Metazoa > Arthropoda > Insecta > Lepidoptera > Erebidae > Hyphantria > Hyphantria cunea. The sequence goes on along the minus strand of PKRV01000557.1, from coordinate 504,475 downwards.
ATAGCTCCACATCAAGTTCCTGATTGCGTATACCGACGATTTTATTAAAATATATATTTAAGAATTTAATCCACAAACATACATAAATTATCAGTTCGAAAGTAATTCTGTCTGTTTATTCGCATTCACGAGTAAACTGCTACACTGATTTCAATAAAAGATGAACGTAAATCCTATACCGCTGGCAATATATAATTTATAGTTATGAATGTGCCGTTTATTAAGTGAATCATTATAATTATTTTCATGTATTTATCATATTTTTAGAACAGTGCTAAAAGAATTTCATTTCTGCTCTAAACTTTGTTATAACTGCATTAACAAAACGCATTCCTAGGTCAAAAGCTTAAAGTATACTTATTTTGAAAACCTGACAACGTTGCGTGTTAGATTACCGAAGATATTTTATATTATTTAAAAAAACATATTAAGGACATCAATACCTATGAAATAATTAAAATCGATATTTATTATATTTAGTATAAAATCAACATTTTGTTGACGGATCAAGAAAAGCGTAAAGGAATGGTGTATATTTAAAAAATAGTAAAATACCCCATCTGTCATTGTTGTCATCAACAACAATGACAGCTCATTTGTGATCCATATATTTCATTCTTGTCTAAAAACAAAAATAACCTAAAAATTTTAACGCAATGTTATATACATTTAGGAATTTAAAAATTTATTGTCGGTGATATTAGCAGCCAAATAAATACAAAATCGATCCCTACCGTGAGATACGCAAGACATTAAAAAAGTCCCTTACAAACCGTCTTTAGATCGCTTTTATTTTTTTAAACCATGAACTTTATCTGTTTAATCATATTTTGAATATCTACAAGATCACATTAAATCATTCTGAAATAGAAAAGGTTTACTAAACTAAAAAAATATATATACGGTCGAATTGAGAAACCTTTTCCCTTTTTGAAGTCGGTTAAAAATGCAGTAGAAAGCTATAGCATTTGTGATTATAAATCACTAAAAAACAAAAAAGATTGTGACAAGTGAGAACTTCCACCTTTTTTGCAGTTGGTTAATCTAATATAATAAATTCTCGTGTCGCGTTTGTTACCAAACTACTTCGAAAGGGCTGGACAATTTTATAAAGAAACTGTTTGCATATCCTGTAACTCTAAAAATCGACCAACTTCTATTTGTCATACCTGAAATGATAATTTTGATTGTTTTGATGATTGTGACCGACCCCCAAATTTTTTTTATGGCAATACAATGTTTGCCTTGTCTTAAAGCCCCAGATGCTAAAAGAAAATTTAATCATCATTGCAATCAATCAATCATTGTAATGCAGGTGTAATTTAATCCTTGGTAGTTTTTAGGATTATGAAATGAAACCCGGCAAAAATCCCTTCAACGGGCGTCAACAACCTCATCAAGCAATTTCCAATGAATACAACCGCCATAACACTGAAAGCTTTTCTCTGTAATTTGTCTGTCCGATACTGTTAAAATACACTGTTTGTTTTATATATGAAGCAATCTGATAGCCACAGTTTGTAATGGTTTATCCATTCTTCTTTGTTTTGCTTTACAATTTTTTAACAATCAATTTGTGTCGAAATTTATTTGCAATTATAATTGAATTATGAAGGAATCCCTTGAAAGGAATATTTAAAACAGTAAAGTCACAGTCTGAATTTAAAATCAGATCAGGTGAAAGCTAGCTGATCTCACCTGATCTAATTTTAAATTCCCTAAACCTCAAATTCTTCTATTTTATATATTGTGATTGTTTTAAAAATAATACTGGATGAATTGAAATAAAAAAAAACATGTTGATGAGATTCTGCCAAATTAGCAAAACGACAATGAAATCAAAAGATACTGCTTAGATATATAGATAGCTTTAGCTGACACTGATTCTTGAACTGTCGTTGACTATTAAAGAAGTATAGATACTGTATATTGAATTTAACTGAATTGCTAATGTTCTAATTCATGCTCACATTTTTCACTTGTCTTCTTAATTCAAAGAAGAAAATCAACTTCTTTGAATTAAGAAGAAAATCAAAAAAGAGTACACATGACTATTTTTAATTTAACATACCACAATCTTATAAAAATAGGTTACCTACGCGCCCAAGTTAAATAAATAAAATGAAAAATAAGACCGCGCCCTCCTAGACGATAATGACCTCAGTATAACGTGACTGGACCTCGCTCAACAATGTGATTGCCCATGTATTTCACCCTATCTCAACCAGGTCACAATAAAATATGGAATATAAATAAAAGAAAAATAATTAAATCGGTTTTACGACGTGGGTGTGGAGTGACCTTAGCGTGACGTTGAGACCGTTTTGCACTAAATGTCATATATAATGCAAATGCGATATACCATGCTAACACTTACTTAATGCTTATTTATATTCTAAAATGAATTCATTACTACTAGTGGTCGACCAGTGATTATATAAATTCGACCGTAATTCATTTTTTTGTTTAAGCTTTCTGCAGTCTTTTCTATGAAAATTTTAACTGCGCTAAATGGAGGATTAAAGGTAAAATAACACTTATGGGCATGACGTTATCGCGTTTCACTAAAAGCTAAATATTAAAATAAAATTACTTTAATTGTAACATCCCGAAGTAAATACTTGACCTATATCATTTTCTTCGTTCTAGCCTTTATTATATTTAAGGTTTAATTGGAGTCGGCTACTAGTTCAACTGGTTTTACCTGAATATCAGTTTTGCCACTGAGCGCCTGGCATTGGACCTCCGCAACCCTGAGGGTGAACTGAATTTGTAGGTTAACCAAGTTGCCAGTATATTTGAGGGCACTGAATTTCAGTCATAAGTATTCATGACAACCGGTAACGTGCTCGAGCTGCTATTAAGAATTTCTCGGAAGAAAAACCAAACAACAGTCCGACCCGGGAATCAAATCCAAGACCTCTTGATTGGCAGTCGCTTACACTAACCACTAGACCAAGAGGGAGTATTGAACTACATTTTTCAATGATTAGAATTATTTGTTTAAACATATTATTTAGACTTAAAAATTTTAGGATGTCGAACTCAATCATATATTTATTATTATAATAAAATCAACTTTGACTGGGCCCTCTCACCACGGACTGATTATTCGAAGATAAAAAAATAACAGCCAACGTATAACGAAACATTCTACAATAAACAATGGAAGATAAAAAGTTATCAATGTACTACCTACCTATTTACTTATTTGTAAAAATCGATCCGGGTTCGAACCTCAATCATCGTTGATATATGAATATTGATAGGGTTCGCTACCCGCCGGTATGTATCCGTAACGAGCTACTAATCATGTTAGCATAGACTGTAATGTAGCATAGCCATATAGGTAGGTATCTGCCCACCTACATTTACAATATAGATATACTTTACTATGGAATTCTATCTTTTATCTATGAAGGAGTCTATGGCCTATGTCTAGCAGTGAATTGCGATAGGCTGATTATAATTATAATTAATATATACTGGATTTTGACCATGGCATGTGTCTCCACCCCTTTATGTCGTATATCATAGTAAGTGCCTTATGCCAGTCGTTCCTTCACGAAATCCTACCATGCCAAATTAAATTAAAATCAGTTAAGCGGTTTTGTCGTGCAAGCGTAATGGACGAACAGATTCACTTTGACTTTTATTTGGGATAACATATTTTATCACCCTGATGACTTAAGTCGTGAGATCGTACGCGAATGAATACTTACATACCATGTTATTTATATTAAATCTATGTTTTGACATAACCCAAACAAATTTAGTACATATAAATCATTTTAAAAGCAACTTAATTATGATTAAAAAGTGTTTTTAGACACACTTATGACCCGATGAGTTAATTTCATGATGAAAAATACTTATGAGCAAAACGTAACAAAACACGTTGGTTTTTTATTAAATTAACGATGAGTTTTCATAATAATGAAAAATGTTATATTATAATGTCGAAATTAACTCTGTCTGTCTGTCTTTTACGCTGTGGAGGAACGTGTTTAATGTCTCTCCAACACGAAGGAAGGAAGAATCTTTGGCCAGGCGAGGTGATCATGCCTGGCGGGCCACTGCCCAACGGTTGATGTTGAGAAGTCGTATATATGCTAATCGGCGCAAGAACTTCTATTGCGTGATTCAGGATTGATAGCTTCTTCATACACTACGTTACTCCGTAGTTCAGTGTATCTTCGTTAGATGGCGCTGTAGTGTGTTTCTGTTGTTGCGTTGTATGTGGAAGTCGCCACAACGCTATCACGGCTAAAGCACTGCACTGATTTCATTGAAATTTACCGCAAAGTCGTTTGTGAGACGAGCCCTAAATAGGCCGGAATATATGAAATTTATATACTCTCAAGAAATTTTCACTCCAATTAACTGTTTGAAATTATATAGATCAGCGCATCACCCTTGATAAAGGTCAAAATAAGAGATTATTCTACCGTATTAATTGTATTTGTTATGGGAGACAGGGTGTCATAACATTTGATTATTTCCAATAACGCTTACGTTTTTAGAATGTCAACTTGGCCAAGCCACTGCTATTTTCCTCCAAGCATTTTTCAAACCCGGTTTTGGTTTGGTTGAGTTTGCTACGATCCAGCTGAACTTTGATTTTCAACTATCAAAAATCATCAATTCCATCTATTCGATGTTGAAGTTCCGCGGATAGAGCGAATTATTCAATCTTTAATTACCCACAACGACTACTTCAAATATTCGTATCTCAATCGGAATCGAGGGCTGAATAAGATCCCTTAATTAAAAAATAATCTTTATACAGCAGGATTGACATTGTTTCTGGATCGATATTTCGCATTGTACTTACACCCTCAGACTGTAAGGTCATCAGATGTCGCGATAAGTTCTTACAACAGGCTGTTAGCGCATAAATCTTGTAATCTAATGACAGAAATAGCCCCACATACAGTTTGTTGTTCATAAGTTTTTTTTCTAATTTGTAACTAACCATACTTAAACTACTTAAACATAATAAAAAAGAAGGAAATGAAAACAGTTATTCCTTGTCAAATCCATGTTAAACCAATATTCATTTCCAAGACAATTATTGATAAGAATTTTATTAACCCAATTTATTGTTTATATCGTTACTACAACAACAAACTATTCATTATATTTAAGTCTCATTCAGATATATGGCAAGAAGAATGAAACAATTTTTTTTTTTATGTACATCGTAAGCTCGAGTCACAATCAATAATATGCACAGATTGCCATATCCAAAAAAAAAAAAATCAATAATATAGATAGACAAATGTTTCAGGGTGGGTTAATAAAACCCTAACTATAGCACTGTCACCTACGAAACACTACCATACAGTTACTTATATTTTTATTTAACATCTAAAGTACCCAGGGCCTGATGCTAAAGTCTCTGATGTAGGGAATTCTATGTGTATAAATTTAATTACTGCAGACTAAATGTAATATGGCTATATAACAAATAATAATAATTTTATAATTTCAAATAGATTGTGTATAAAACACTGTCACAATAAAACCGTTGTAGTTTGACCTTCTTTGTTATTTATTATTAACGTGTGAATTTATAGACATACTTCATATTATTCTAATTATTCTAATTCACTTTCACCCTGATTATAATTAAATATGATTGATAAGGGAACTGTCCGTATCTTTTCCATTTCTTTAATTGACATAGCTCAAACATCGTTGAAATTATTTTAATTACTTTCAATATTGATAGATCGATAGGACGCATGGCCTTAACCCTCTCCTGAGAGGAGACCCGAGTCCAGCAGTGGGACATTATTGGTTGTTGATGATGAATATTGATAGAAACCCTATTTATGTCACCTATATTAAAATTAATTAAATGGGCATTGGACTTGTTGCCTTATCAATTCAAGAACCAACTGTCAAATTATTGGACAGTCTTTTGTTCGGAAGGCAAACTTCTATTCCTTGTTTATAAATATATGAATTGAAGCTCATTTATTTCTATTTATGAATATTCCTTTTAAAACCACTTTTCATCTAATCTAAACGAAGCTTTGAAAGGGTAATCCGATAGTTTTAATAAAATAAATATCATTAATTAAGTATGTATATTTTAACTGGTTAACAAATTATTAATGTCAAAAGCAATTATTAATGTCTACTTACCTGTGTATATGTGGTAGCCAGGTAATTGGGACTAGAAAAAGGTAGATAACCTAAATAAACATTATTATTATTAAAGTAAATAAAAATTAAGTATTGCATGTTTCACATATCGTATACTTTCCATTGGCATATAGTTCATTTGTATAACACGTAGGTGAAATAAAAAAAATATTTATAAATTATATTCATGAATAGTTTTTTAGGAAACCCCATGTGGTTCATCTAGCTCTAGCATCTAGCTAGATAGAATCCAAAGTTGTCTATAAAGGCAGATAGACAGAGTTACTTTCGAATTGATAATATTAGTGTGAATTAAAGGAACACACTGTACACAATCAATCAGTAAATCTGTAGTCGCAACATCGCAAAACGTGTTTACTTGGCACCAACACTTCAGTCCGTAAGCTTTAGCGGCTAACCGGTGTTAGCAGAATTTCATTCAACCACACTTCCTATATATGTACTATTGACCACGTAAAAGATATTAGGAACCATACGTTTAATGACAAAAGACAGCAGACATACACTTGATATAATATCTTTTAAGGTAGTGAATTTTAATTTTTTTTTTTGAGTGTAGAAGAAGTATTCCGTACTGTTATCTTGATTTTAGTTCCTTTAATATATAACATGTGAAAAACCTTAAACATGTGTTTTTAAGTGATATAGTTTTCTTATTCAGCGGTCGACGTCAAATACCGATTATACCCCCTTATTCGTACTAACTACTTTACATTTACTAAGTTTTTTAAGCAACATTCAGAATTATGTTGAATTAAACTTTTCATTTTAATTACTATGAATCACTATTAAATATTAAACCTTTACACTGTTTTCTCGTAATCTCAGATCACAGTTCAGTGATTAAACAAAAACGTTATAAAAAATTACCAAGTTTCTTGCATGTTAATTTTCATAAAGATTCGAAATGAATAAAAAACTTGTCAACAGTATTAGTCTTAATATGTCAACATTGTTATTCAGTTGTGTCTTAAAAATATTATTTTTGAAGTGCCCAACACAATATAATTGTGTCCATGTAGCTGCAACACAATTATGATAACTTACAAAATTTCCTAATTTGTTTTTGTAAATGAGAACTGAATTAAAATAATACAAACAAGTTATATATTAATTCATAAATTCACTCTGAAATATATTTTTGCAGCAGCTTACATAGCTCTACATACCTGTATACATTTCTTTTGTTTAAAATTCAGTACAGATTAAATACAGATAAACTTTTTTATTTGTTTTTCATTGTAAAACCTGCAAAATTCATAAACAGGGTGCTTGTATGGTTTATTAATAAAACTTGTTAATAATACTGTTCAGTGGTTGGTGTAGTATCAGCAGCTCAATTGCGTCAGTGGGCACGTGGGGGCGTGGACAGCAGACTGGAGCGAGCGGTCCTCGCGGGGCAAGGCCGACGGCTCATGGCTGAGGCCGAAGCTATGCACATCTCTAGCCACCTGACACATCTGGTCGCCAAGTGCGATGCTCTCCATGCAGCTGTTGAAAGAGGATCGCTGCTTGATCTCCAGGTATTACTGGTAATAAAGGTTCCTACCAAAGTGAATAATTTGCTTGTGTTCTGTCTTATAATATTTATATGAGTGTTACAGAAAGTTAAAGACACTTGGAATCGTATAGTGAAAACTATTAATAATATACACTACTTATCATTGATTTTATTCTCTAAATATTTATTGACTGGATCCATGATAGATTTAACGAATATTTTTCGAAAATTCTCATCTAAAATCTACTGAGTTCTAAAATGACACCAGTTAAACTATCACAGAGATCAAGCTATATGTTACGGACCTTAGTACTGTCTGGACAAAATGATAAATAGTCCCAATTACAACCGATCGTTGTACCTGAGGAAGGGATTGGTTTTTGCCCTAAAATTTTCATTAATCGTTCCATAATAAAGTAGTATACGACAGCGTTATATAGTATTTCTCAGGAAGACCACTGAGGGCCATGACTCAACTTATATAGTTGATAAGTCATTGAAAGAGTTCCGTAGAATAATATCGTAGCTTGTCTACGTCGTACCACGTTCTTATTAGTAGCAAGGTCGTAGCAGCATTATAAATTGAAATTGACGTCACTATGTTTTCTGATATACATAGCACAATTTGTGGAGAATGCTTTATTATGTGTAATTAGTAAATAAAGTTTACACAGAATGAACAAAATAAAATGTGGATTTTTGCAGAATTTACATTTATTCTACTTAAATAATTTCAAAATAACTATTTCACTCTAGGCAGGTTATACAAATTTGATGGAGAATGATTTTAGTTATTAGAAAACTCTTAATAAAACTTTCTTAAAATTTTAATTGAGTATATAAATATTTACTCACACCACAGCAAAACTAATGACCATATTTACATGGATGCATTTAAAAGGTTTAATTTAATCATCAAATCAATGCGAAACCCTCCTAAGCGTATAAGTTCTTGATATGACGTACTTAATCATTTAGGAATTATTAGAGAGCGACTACAATCGCCGTAAGTACGTCATGTGTCGAGATGAGGCGGGCGTCGGGCTACTTCACAAAGCCGTCTACAACGACTTTATGGACATCGCTGCATATCTCGTCAAGAATTACCCACAATTGGTCCATCAGAAAGACTCGGTTAGTAGCGTTGGACAGAATTTGATCATACATAATTTTTTATACCTTTTGTATATAACAATTTTCGTTACTCAACAACTCAGACCTTGGCTCCTTAAAGCCTTTTGTGATACTTAATTAAAAAGCTTTCGCGCAAGTTATTGTAAAAACTGACAATGGCCAAGCTGGCCGTGAGAATCGTGAAGAGCATAAACAATACTAGTTAGGCAGCCATTTCTAAAACGTTTTTTAGAAGTGTTTTCTAGATTTAAGTGCATTATTATACATGGGCCTGACAAAATAATTCTACTCTGCCTGATGGAAAGCATGATCAGATTTCTTTTATGGAATATGGTGCAAATGAGCAGACGTATCACCTGATTTTAAGCGATTACCGCCCATGAACACCCGCAACACAACACCCAAGTGCCTTGCCGGCCTTTGAGAGATGAGAAGGGGTTGTGTATGGGCCTCCGGTAACCTCACTCAATCGGTGAAACACAGTAGTGATCAATCCTCTTTCAGAATGCTGCATAGTGAACTTTGGCGGCCTATTGAGATGCTTCAATATCATTGGACCACTTATCTTGATCTTGAAGTCGCGGGATGGATTTCCGCAACTCGACGACCTTAGAGCGCCTATTATGCGTTCCTTTCAGTTCCTCCAGAAGGTCTAGCAGATGGTCAGTTGGTCGGATTACTGCCTCGTAGAGCCATAGAGTCGTCTTGCGGGATTAATCCCATGTTTCACCCACCATTCTGCGGCACTGTTAAAATACGACTGTTGCTTTTTCAATCTTGTTGTTGAAGTGAGCACTCTAATTAAGTCTACGGTCGAATATTACCCCTAGATACTTTAACTCAGATGAGAGTTGGCTCAGGCTGGGCAGTCGGTAATTTCCCAGATTCCGTTTGTTTGTGAACAATTCAATTTCAGCCTTCCTTGGGCTAACTGAAAGTTCGTTGTCCACGTACCAGTGTTGTTAGTGCCAAGCGTATGACATTGCATACTGCACCTACCGTGCATACCAATTGTTAATATCACTATGTCATCAGCCTCTGATAGTACAATGACGATTGTTGTTCCGAGTGATAAGTTCGGTCGCCACTAGATTCAACAGAAGTGATGAGAGAACGCTTACTTGAGAGCAGCCCTTCGCCACTAATGCTTGTTTAGTTGCGTCTGCTTCGAGTCTGATGATTCTCTGGCTTAGCATTTTGTTAATCCACTCTGTCATGTTCCACTCGTACTTCATGTCTTACCAATACTGCTGTTATGCTAGTGAATTTTGTCTTGTCGAAGATTCCCTCTATTTCTATGAAGGTGCCTAAGCATATAATCTAGTTCTTGATCGCCACCTCAATTTTGGTTTTTACCGCATGATCTGCTGACTCTCTCGATTTACATACGGGCTACAGGTATGTTGGTTCGGATGTGTGATGCTTGTGTCAGCGCCATCTCCCTCAGGTGCTGTCGTATAGCCTCTCTAGCGTCTTTAGGACGAAAGAGGGTAGGATTCGGCTTATTGTTCAGATGGATTTAGGATCTGAGTAATCAATTTTTTTACCTGGTTTTCGTATAAAGATAGCTTTGACGTTTCTCCACTGTCTTGGCACATATCTATGCCCCAGAACGAAAGTCAGCCTTCGGATAAGTCTTTCCCTTCCCATTTAAGCAGGGCTTGGAAGATCCCGTCTGGGCTTAAAGATTTGAATGAGTCAAAACTGTCAATTGCCCATTGTGCTTTGTATGGGTCGATAACCTTGTGGGCTAGCTGCCATTCCTCCTCCATCGGAATGGTTTCTTCATCTAGCCATTTGCTTGAACTGGTTATCTCACAGTTCGGCTAGTGCATTTTTAATAGAACACATTCTGCCTCTTCCGCCGAGCTGGTGCAGGAGTTGTCTGGTTTTCGTAAGGACCTCCGTGACATGGCTGAGTTGTTGGAGAGAACTCTCTTTACCCTGTTGGCCTGTGTAATGGTCTCAATATTTGTACAGAAGTTTCAAGATGAGTTGGTACTCATGTATCTGTACTTATTACACTTGACAACGATCTGCAAATCCTGTAAAGCTGAACCCTACCTGACTGTGTAAAGGGTCCTTACTAATTACGTCACATTTTTTTATTTTCACGTTGTTGTTTTTAAACTGTCGTAGAAAAGGAAATTGTTTTAAAATTTCTGTAATAGCTTTATATAAGGATATAAATAAATAAATTACCAATTGGAATAAGACACATTAAGTGAGAATAACCGACCCTAGTTTGGTAAAAAGCTTGGAGGAGGAGGGGAGAATTATTTTATTTTACGTGTGGAATCCCCCTCTCTCCTTTACCCCACCGGGGTTTGCGGTGGGCGGTGTGTAGGAATCGAACCGACTAAAACCATACCCAAACAAAAAAAAAAGAGGGGAGAACTTGACAATAAGAGTAAAGTATATGATTCTTATAAATAATACATGATATACGTTTCAAGTTAAACGTTAATAATTTTATGAAACAATTTTCTAAAATGGAAAATTCCATAAAACCCTAACATATAAGTTCATAAAAGACATGATGGTGAGGCAAATGATTAGGAAACTCATGGGTGTTGTCTAGGCTAGTGCCGGTCAATATTTAGCACTTATGTGTACTGTACACACACAGCTGTTAGATAGTCTGGTATGACAGGAGGGCCGCACACCATTGCACTACACAGTGTTGTGTCGTGACGAGGCCGGTGCGGCGAAGCTTCTGGAGGGCGCGGGGGCGGTTCGGGCTGTCCGCGACGCTGCCGGCCGAACACCCGCACATTACCGCGGCACCGCGCGCGAGCTTCTCGTTCTGCCCGACACAGCCATGGCGCGCGACAACAAAAACACACCTGGTCAGTATATCAACACCCTTATATCACTTTTTATATAATAATTTTTTGGAATAAAAAGTTTCAGAAATTTCGGATAACTTTAAGTCAATTATTTCATGATGAAAATATTATATTTATATCATTATCATCAAAACCCTTTAATAGTCCACTGCTAGATATAGGCCTCTTAGAAAGGAGGCTACCAATTACACAATGCTGTCTTTATTCTGTTTAGTTTTTATAAATTATTCAGCAAAGAATAATTTCAGATTTTCTGTGAAATGTAGTCACGGTTTAAAAAAATGGGACGCATTAAAAACTCGGTTGTTTAAATAAAAATAAGGCTGTGTATTTTGTAAATGGTTCATAGCTAAAACTGTCTAAATAAAGACGACAGCAGTAACTGAACAAATTTCAGACTACGAATACAGTAGTTCGCAATATAAACATTTTATTATATTTTTCTTAGAAAACTACTATATTTAAACCTACTTCTATTATTCAGTGAAACTTGGTTAAATGGGACCTGGATAACTGAGAAACCTCCGTTACTGGAACTCATGCTAAGGTTTGAATTACCTGTTCTAGTGGGATGAAGCAAACCTCTATATCTAGGATTCGTTCTTTCCATTGTATCGTTTATAGTAACCTCCGTTACTGAGATAACATCGTTTTGTTTGTTAAAAAATGAAGAAGATGACGAAATGAGCTCGGCACCAAATTTAGTAAACATTTCTAAACGCAAAATAGTTAAAGCACTAGAAACTTTACACAGTTGTTAACTTTTAAACTTTGCACAATAACTCCAATGGATGACCAAAGCAATAGGCTTTGGTCATCCATTGATGTTATGGTGCAATGTATGTGATAAAATTTAATGCATCGAAAAACAAGTGATGGTTGATACTTACAAAAACAAACTAAAATTACAGATTTTCATAATAGATTAATTCTGTTTATATTTATAAAAAAACATGCTTGAATATTTTTGTTTCTTAGATTTATTACCTATATTATCTTTTTTTATTCCCAATAAAGATTAAAACTCACTTATAATGTTTACATAATACATTATTTTACATAATAATCGCATATCTATAATTAAAATAACCTGTATTCTGACCTCTATTATCCTCCACCTCTGTAAATAAGACAGATATTTATTTATGCCTGAATGTCTGAGAGACTGGACAAGTGGAAAACATCTATTAGTGAGACAAATTTGCAGGTCCATTGATGTCTCACTTAACCAAGTCTGTATTATCATTTATCATGTTCAAGTGGGGTTCGAACCTCAATAACCGCAACTGTGTAAAACATAAAACCTTTTACTAAGTTGTTATGTAACTACATTAACCCCAAAATTACGTGCTAAATGTCACTAAACGAATGTAATGCCCTATATGATAAGGTAGGACGTGTGCTCGCTTGCCACTTTAATGGTGTAAACAAAACAGTAAAAAGAATGTTTTTTACTAACACTAAACTGGGTTATATCGTTATGGCATGGAATATGCCTTTAATTATGTAGGTATACACTAGCTGACCTACGCACCTTTGTCTGCGTCTCTTTTCAATCATGGTCGGCTGCTATTTAGTCTTAGCGTACCAGTTCAACTATCCAATCTTAAACATGCCAGCAAAACATACTTTAGGAAAAAAGCGTGAAAATTGGTTAGATAATTTCAGACTTCATCGTAAGGAACAACGTGACACGAGAACTATCTATAAAAATTGCCCTTTTAATGAATCTGTGCACTTATTGAATGACGCTACGGTAAGTAAAGGACGATAGAGGAGTGATTGCACACGGGCGCTTCACAGGCTAGATACGCCTCTGAATATATTGCTATTTTAAACGGTACCTCAAACATTCAAGAAATCTATTTGAAGAAGCTCTAATGTCCATTTTATGATGTACATGAATTTGTTCCCATTTAATTTCATACCATCATCCTATAAATTGTTAAAACCGCCCAAAAAATATAATTGCCTTTGTTGTGATATGGCTATGAAATGACACACGTGAGAGCTCAAGCTAAACTGGCCCTATAAAAAAATACTCAAAACAATCCTCTGGAGCAGAAGCTCCACCAAAAGATGTCTTTTTCCCTCCCACAATCAATGAACAAATTGTAGCCCGTAGTACTTCCAGACCGACACGACTTTCAAACGTTAACAAAAAGTACGTACATGCATGCATGTAATAATATTCTATCTGGCGATTCAAGGTAGTAGAACCTCAATTAATGTCTTTATAAACTTCAAAATTTATACCTGATACAAATATTTGAACATGACATTGACGATAGGGAATGTCTTCTTCAAAGAAACATCACCGTTCACCAAAAACACACACATACACATATTTATACTTTGTCGATAGTAAAAATTTTACACATGCGAACATATTCATAATTGTCATTTGCTTAAAATGCTCAATAGTTTTAAATTGTCAATGCAGCATCACTGATGTTCTGGAGGCCTCCCGATATCTTTGCAGCGTAATTATAATGTTTTATGTTAGCCTGAATATATTATGCTACGCATATAACCATTGTTATTTTTTCAGTTATACTTCTTGGTTTTTCAATCGAATTTTATAAAAAGACGTCACAGCTCTAGTATAAATACGTAGTAGTATAAATACATTTCATAACTTATTCAGTACCCAATTTATGTTGTTTAAATGTCAACCATGAAACTTGTAAGGTAAGTTGAATATTGATTTAGTAATATGAATATTAACAAACTTACCTTCAAGGACTGCTGGGATGGACGCAGCCAAATTGTTTCAACGAAACTTTTCGATAAATAGTCGTCTGTGGTATTTTAAGACCAATATAATCTTCAAGAGAAGAACTTCAAGATGAAAAGCCCGTAACGCGCTTCTTAGGCATTTATGGGTAAAGATCGGTGACAGTCTACTTGTTTGTCGCTTATATCATACAATAGCAGGATCTCTTTGTGGCAAGGCGAAAACTATCGTCTTCTTATTTTGTCTTATCAGCTACAAAGTAAACAGTGTGTTTGCGCACACACTTGTGCATTTGGTATACTATAGTATATCCTGTGTAGTTCGCTGGTCACCGTTGAATCTTGACACCGTGGTTGATACGACTATGAGTATGTACTCAGTGGATTTTCCACTGATACGAGAAATCCATGCCATGATTTAAAAAGAAAAAAATTGGCATGATCCTGACATACATTTAAATTTTTCAAAGAAATCTAACCCCTCGATTTTATATAGTGTAATATTGAAAATAGTAATGAGTACACATTTAATTCTACATCAGTTGCTATTTTGTCTATGTCATTATTCTAATAGGCAGATAATATTTTGGTGCTATTTGAGAAATTTTCTAAAAATTTATCCTAGCTAGATCGATTTATCGCACCCAAAACCCCTTGTATCAAAATTTCATAAAAATCGTTGGAGCCGTTTCCGAGATTCAGATGTATAAATTTATATATAAACACAACAATAGCTCGTTTAAAGGTATTAGATGGATAGACAGTAATGATAATGTACACACCTGACTGACTGATGCTATTAAATTAGGCAAAGTCAGACTTTCAAAGACAGTAGCTACGCTCATTTCAGCACGAATTGACCGGCTCGACCGATACTACCCTCGCACAGAGGATGAATATAAAATGACAACGTTCGTGTTACGCTTACCTAAAGTAGTTACTTTGGCAGGTTCATACATAAAAAATCCCTATACTATGGTAACCAGACTGCTGATTATGATATTTATCTATTTGTAAATATATACATAAATTACGATCTATTTTTAATATAGGATTTTTTATAAATGAATTACGACTAAACAGAACAAATCAACGATCACTTGCTCTATGTTTGAGTCAACATTACTACGCACCACATTTTCCTGGATGGGATTCGAATTCATGACCCATGGCTTAGTACACAGGGTCAGTGGCTGCTAGACTAACAGGCTCAATTGTTGAAATATAGAATTAATGTAATGAATCAATGAATTTTCAAGGTAGTAGATCTACGCTGATTTCAGTACGAAAGGGCCGGCTCGACCGGGACGTAACTACCCTCGCACAGAAGATCACCGCAAAATAACAGCATTGGTGATGTCGTCTTTTGTTGGTATTTGCGAGATCAGTTCAGATCGGAGGCCCAATGATACTGTAGTATTAATAGGCCGCCATGGCGTGGTTCACGATACTGCTTTGTTGCATTGTCTGCATTCGCAATGAGTATGGTGACCACCACTCTAAGATTCTGCTTGTACTTTCCATCAAACAGAGTAGACATTTTGGCAGGCCCATACATAAAAAGGTATGTGTGTATGTGTGTGTGTGTGAGTGAGCAAATGTGTATATATATATGTGTATGTGTCATATAAACGTATATATATGACACAGCTACAGAAGATATTGAGGGCACCAAAAGTCGATACTACCACTAATGATACGCAAACAGAACGGTCACTGTCGTTGACTGACACAACATTTATTATTAACTCGGCCACATTAAAATGGCTATTCCTTAGGGAGATTAGTTTCATTAATTTTTTCAGCAGCCCAGCAGTGGGACATTATGGTTTCTTGATGACGACGATGAATATCTTCGATTTATAATTTTTTTTATGAAAAGCATCTTAAATACTTAATCATTTTTATCATCACATAACATGATTTTATAAACATTCGAATTACTAATCCTATTAAGAATTCTTAAAAAGAGGTTTCGACTTGTTTGTCATATCGAAATGTAACTATAACCACAAGTATTTTTTGGTGAAAATACTTTTTTCATTGTTTTTTATAATTCATTAATAAACCATAACTATAAATATTGGTTTAATCTGCAAAGACTTCGTAATGTTTATCTAGGTAGAACACACTATTTGCGATACTGAATCAGTTAAGTGCATAATGCATTTATTAATCTTCCGGTTCCAGTACCACATCAGTTTGAAGGTAGATAAACTTTTTAGTGGATACTGGTAAAACTTTCAGTTTTGCGATCACGTGACGCGTTTCCGCGATTCAAACCTATGGTTGTTTATCGGATCATCAGTTGAGTAATTCAGTATCATGACAAATAGAATGTGATAAATATCTTGCTTCTAATTTTATTTTGAGTCTGCGCAACCTTTGTATAATATTGTAAAGGGTTGGCTTTATTAATGGGTGACCGCCTGACACCTGACGCAAACCTTTGTTGAATATGCAATGATAACAATATAACAAATTGAACAAAAAGAAACACTGTAGCAAAGCTTCACATTTGCTGTCTAAAAGTCCATGTTAATAGTTAAAGCACTTAATAATACTACTAGTAATTTTTAACTCATTGCAACATTGAGGAAAGTTCAAAACAAAACTAAAACTTATGATCTTTCTACTAAGCGCTGACCAATACTACTAGAATGTAACGTATAACTACTAAAATGTGTGTAATAAAAAAAACTCATGTGTCTTGTCTGTTGAAGAAAGTTCAAAATAAAACTAAAATTTAAGGTTACTCTAAACAACAGTACAAATATGAACAATTACTTTTGTATAAAGTTACGAAATACGAATAAATAGATCAATCGCGCTAGTTCACTAACTCCCAAAGAGATTGCTTGTTGTTAGTCAATTTCCTGCATGCAATGGAAATGGCCGGCCCTTTCAGTCCATCAAGTTACAAATTACCTCGACACGTAACAAAAAGCTCTTGATAGACGTCTGTTATACCATCGGATTTAGGAATATACGAATAGCCATATTCGACAGAGACAGTTCAAACTCTTTCAAATGAAAGTTCACCTGAAATGAACTTCTTTGCATTCCAAATAAAATGAACGATAAAAAGAAGTAAAAAATATAGCTCATGGAAAGGGTTCGGTGACAATGACGCGAGTTCCATGATTTTTATAAGTGCTCAACGAGCCTAAAGAAGTCTTCACTTCAGAAATATACAAAAGTCATTGTAAATGAAGCAACTTCATATATGACGACCATATTAGTCCAGTGGTTAGTGACCTTAACCGCCTGTTCATGGTTCGATTTCGAACCACAATAATCTCTATCTAGATATAGTAATAACTAACACAATACAATTATTATTAATAATAAATTACATGTGTAATTTATTGATAACATGCATCTATTTCGGAATCTTTAAGTAAGTTTATTGGCAGTTTGGATACAATTGTACCAGGGCTTTGGCCAGTTTAGTATCAGACCGGCTTTTTTCATTTAAAATTTGAACTCTTAAAAATCTGAAAATTCAAAGTGTGTTAAATTTGTCTACAATTTGTATGGCGAAATATTATTAAGTTTTAAAAAACATAGTTACCTTTACAAACTACGTTTATTGGATCGTCAGTTCAATCTTAGTCATAAATTAATGATACGTACTTTAATTATAGATTGGATCGATTGAATTACATTCTTAATTTACTATAACTTTTGTAGACTAATTAAAATGACGCATCTTTATAAAAATTGTGACATTTTAAAACCTATTATATAATTACAATCCAGAAATAACAATAGTTTGTATTGTCAGATAGTATCGCATTGATTACATGTTAACATAAATATCTGATACTGGTTCGCTTTGGTGAAATATCGTTGCCCATTCTGGCTGGTTTTTCTTTTTTTCTGGGCAAGGTAGAGACCACAATCTCCTCTGCTATTGAAAGCAGAAAACTGTAAAATTCAACATTTGATTTGTCAGTATTATAAAGAAAATTTTAAATTTAGTCCTTGCTAATAATATTGTTATTATTATTGTAAGTTTTAATAAATGCTGATATATTTTTATTTAACCTATTTAATTTTCTAAATGACAACGGTATCGGTAGAAACGTAGGTAAATTATTTGTATATAAATTTATGTATATAATGTTTTGTAATGAAAACTTTAGTTGTTAAAGTACGTTACTTATGTGCGTCTATCTCACAAGATTTCTACCCTACCCAAAGGTTGACGCGTAGAAAATGCCTTGGGCATTATGTCTGCCGATGTTGAAAAGTGCGTAAGTTATAAATAAATAAATAAATTATTGGAGTAGAAAAAAAGGTTTTTTTCTACAGCTGACCTGGCTATGAAGCATTGTGAAACAACTGTCAAGCGGTTACAGAGTTAATCGAACTGTCATAAGTAGTCGAGTACAAAAAGACAAAACGGAGATCGTTTTTTGTTTTTGCGAAAGACGGTCCCCATTTCATGTCAATCACTTTTTTTATATTTTTTATCATTAATTCCATCACGACGAAGACTTGAAGACTCGAAGACTTAGAATTGAAGACTTTTAATACTTGACATTGGCAGAAATAGCTGATCCGGCTGGTTGCCATATCATCAAAAGAAGAAAAAGACAAAACAGCTGTAGTTCTCTCCTACGGCTTATAGCCACCTAGTTGGCCAGCCAGTCTCCGTTGACTGTTATCGTGCCAAATATGCAGGAGATATTATAGTGCATAAATGTGTGCGCAAATACTCAGTTGCACTCACTCTCATAATCCGGTGCGACGGTTATCCGACAGGACCGGGATTCGAACCCGAATACGATCGAAACGATAAGCAGTCTTATACGTAATCCGCTAGACCAACGAGGCTACTGTAGTATAGAGGCAGTGTATTGTAAGCAACACAACAATACAACACCAGTCAAAAGAAATATAATCCAGACACAAGTTAAAATGAAGTTGATTCGTTCTTGTACACTCAGATTTGACGAACTGAAGGATTTAATGCGATTTTTACCAATAGAGGAAATTATTAAATATGAAGGTTTATATATGTAGCTATAGTACATTGCATCCGTGTTAAAGCGGGGTGGGTTACTAGCATTCTGTAAAAGCTATTAAAACAAACGATGTGTGATAAATAGTAAGTTAATAAAAAGCAAAAAAACTACTAAAAATGATATCTGATCATAAATATTCAAAATGTTGTTTCTGAACTGAAACAGTAGTTACCGTGCATGTTACGGAACTATTTCAATATAAGAATACTGCATTATTAGTATAATTACTAACAACACGTTACATTGTTACATGAAGCTATCCTCACACACTGTCACCGACATGTCCATTCCTGTATTAGATACACGTTGAAACACGTTCATGCATTAATTTTATTAGCGTGAGGCTCGCCTTTCAGGTGGGGTGGTTGCGTGGTCATGAATATGTATTTTTATATAAGCCTTCCTATTCTAAGGCACACCTCTTTATTTATGTCGACCAAAAACGTTAGGTCATTCTCTAAGTAATCTGTAGAGGTCATCTGGATTGGATTGTGCTTTTTATACGTTACGTAACTGCTAGAAATAGATGTTACGAAAAACAGCATTTTGATGTGAGTTTTTTTCTCAATCGGAGTAGATTGATAAAAATAACATCAAATTGGGTAATATTGAAGGAGATAAGTATTTGTATTAGTTCAGAGCTAAGCTAAGAAAATAATCTATTAGGGTTTACCTTGAAAGCATACAATGGTCAGACGTTTAATGATATTTTAAAATAGACAAATACTGATACGACTTTATGTAATTAAGATCCATTTATTAGAAAGAAGTTTTAAAACTGGCAAATTTTAGTAAAAAAATAATTTTAAATATGTAAAAAGTTAACAAATAACATTAAAACAGGTTTACTGTTAATACAATTATAAAATGCGACACATAAGGAGGTCAAGAAAATGGCTCTTGATAGGGAGTTGATAGCGAGGCAAGAGCTCTTAAGTTAATGTTGATGAATAAATATGTTATAGTTTAAGTTCTTTCAGTTTACTGAAAGAAACGTTTTTATGAAAATTGAACTTACGCAAAGAGCTTGAGATAATGTCAACACATCTCCACTATTTTATTTTAACTGAAAACTTTATATCATTTTGGCAACGAATGTTTGTACGTTTTTAGGCAATAGATATTAACACATTGAAGCTGATTATGAAGTCAGAAGGTGAAAAAAGGTACTATTTAGTCAAAAATAATTTAATGCGTGTAGTTTGTTTTAGTAAATTTAGTTCAACAGCCTGAACAATCGTTACCAAACTTAATACTTCAGTTCAGTTTTACATAATTCACATATCTATTAGTTAAAATAAACTTTATTTTTTAGTTGTAGAAATATCATTCACGTATAATCATTATTTTCTTACGTAACTCATTGTTATTTCAAATAACTAATTCAAATATTATATTTTGTGTGAATACGAGTAGAACCCTATATCCACTAGGGTGTAATATATGCCCAAATGTTGACCGCGATATTTTTGATTTGATATAATTAGGGAGCAAGACTTTTGCCATTAACCGAGCATGTTTCGAAATTCTATACTACACTATTGAGATTGATTCTTAAGAAAACGATAGTACTAAAGAAATTAGATTTAATTGTTCACAATTCTACACGAAATTAAGAGCAAATAAGGCGATAGGAGTGATGACGTAACCATGATGCTCACATTTTGTGTCATAGACTTAGAAATAATCCGTATTTTACAGAAATACATTACATTCTCTATTTAACAATCGTCTTTCTAATTTCATCAGTCCGGGAAAGATACTTAAGATTTGTGTGTTTTTAACATTGGCAACAGTGTAATGAAAATTAAATGTATTCGAAATGGGGTTTTAACACTCATTCAAGTTAAAAGAAACTATACTAACACGTGCACGTATTTGTAGAAGCCAAAATTAAACTTAAAGAATTCTCATAATGAATATAATCGCGCGTACAATCTGGTTAGTTTTCGAAGTGTTTTGTTGATTGCTATTATGGTAATCTACATTCAACCAGCTTAACACGCGAACTTGTTGATTTACCAATTTCGCCTGTCTTTGTTTCCAAACTGTAATAAAATCTGACAACTTTTTAAGTTATATTTGTACTGGTATTGTTTACTTTTTGATAAATATCTTCTTATGAAAATATGTATTTTAGAACAGTATTTATCTCAACAGTGGCGTTAGTCAGTGGTTATAAAGAATCTCAAAGAACACCATACCATATAGCTTTTAACTCAACTAGAGAACTATTTGTCCAAAAACCTTTTATTTCTCTTAACTATTATTGATCTGGTACTGAAATTGTTATATTTATGACTATATTTCTGGAGGATTCAGTGCTTGCATTTTCTAATACTACCGATGGTATTTGTAAATTGGTATTCATCATCAGCAATTAGTAGGCCAATTTGCTCCCTTGGCCTACATAAATAAATCTTCTTGTATTATCGTCATCAATAAGTTCCTACCCTGGGGAAAATAAGAGGCGATTAGAGGCTGATGTAGCTCAGCCACTCCGTAAAAGCATCGAAAGAATTTCCTAATTCCAGTTTTCTGTAAGATCACGATGTCACTCCGGCACGGCTGGAACATATGAATTGAAGAATGTCACTTCCACGATTGCTACTCTATTATATTTCCGGTGTATGGATAAATTCTTTTTTGTATATTTCTCATAAATATATGCATGACCTACTTTCTCTTTAATATATTTGCATCATATCGGGCTACTAAGTCTGATAACTGAAACAGCTGCAATATCGATAAAGGCAGGGTTAAATTAGTTCTGGATATATCTTAAGAAATAGATATACTTTGAAATGTAAGTTATGTCATACATATAATAAATATCCGCTAACATATTGGTAGCTTTATGTAAATATTGATGACCACCATCGCACATACTCTTAGTGTCAAGGACGAACCGTGTATTATTCTGACTGAAACTCAGACTGATAGCCTTTAATGTTTAATGTCCTAGCCATCGATCGATGACAAACACCTGCCGTCATGCCCTTGGAAATCTATATTCCTTGATGTGAGGCAATCGTTAATATTTATACAAGTTTTCTTTGTATGAATTCTATGTTTTCTATAACAAGCCTCGTTTGTGAGGTGAGGTGAGCCATCGGCTGAATTACCTCGAACGCAGCATATGAATTAAATATTGGTCCACGGTGAACTTCGGTTCATTTTAATCACTTTCATTTAAATATAAAAATACTATTTTACTAACATATGTATACCTATGTATGATATATAAACTGTAACTTTATTTAAATTTTTTCTATTTAAGGTTTATGTTTTTGTATAAAAGCTCCATTATAATTGTGTACCACATCGTCCTTATGGTGAGGGCTTCCGAACACGAAATCATCTCAATTCATTCCATGAGTGTCCTAAACCAAACTGCGTTGGACAACAGCGCTACAAAAGGATGGAAAACTTGATACAAAACCTATATCGCCTCCATCTGGTCAGCGAAGTATATTAGTAGGTCAAGACCTCGTTCCTAAGAAGATACTTATGTCCAGAAGTCCATAAAAGGTTATTGATGATGGTGTGACCAATTTGATCTTTGGTAGGTTTTGCTCATAGACTAAATCGTTATCATATCATGGCTTTAGTAGAACTGGTAGTAGTCTTATTTCATCTATTTTTATCATGTCTTTACTAGAATGTTCTACTTTCAATTACCGACTTTCAGTTCCATGTCTGTTCGATATAAGTCAATAAGTTGATTGACACGCAAATTACTATTCGACTAGTTAAACTTTTATTACTTTCTACAAGATTCATCTGATAGGTATCAAATTTCTAAAAGTTCTTCTTTTATTTCCAATATATGAAATCAATAGATATTTTCTTCGATTTACTCAATTTACACTTTTAAGTATCTTAATTTCTTTCATAACGTAAATAGTGCAATACTGAGGAAACTGAATTGAACGATGAACGCAGATTGAAGGATAAATTGATGAATACTAATTGTTTATTTAAAAAAATAAGTTTCTAAATCCAATTACTAAACCACCAATTATATGATTGACCTGCAA
The DNA here is from genome assembly GCA_003709505.1 of Hyphantria cunea. NCBI lineage: Eukaryota > Metazoa > Arthropoda > Insecta > Lepidoptera > Erebidae > Hyphantria > Hyphantria cunea. The sequence goes on along the minus strand of PKRV01000557.1, from coordinate 481,008 downwards.
CAAATTTGCTTATTAATACTTACTGTAGTTATAGTAGTATGAACCTGTAAAGACCAAAAAAGGAAAAAAATGTTAATATGAATACAATGATTACAAATAGGTTACAAAATTACTTACTCCAGTTTCATCATCATCATCATCAGCCTATCGCAGTCCACTGCTGGACATAGGCCTCTCCAATTTCACGCCACTTAGTTCGATCTATGGCTTCTCGCATCCAGCTCCTGCCAGCCGTCCCGCGCAAATCATCGCTCCACCTGGCCTGTAGACGTCCTACAATACGTTTACCGAGACGCGGTCTCCACTCCAGAACTCGTTTACCACAACGGTTATCGGTTCTTCGGCAAATGTGGCCAGCCCACTGCCACTTCAGCTTGCTAATCCTGTGGGCTACGTCGATGACCCTGGTTCTTTGTCGGATCACCTCGTTTCTGATGCGATCCCTTAGAGAAACTCAAGTTTGCAGGTCAATATATCGATAATTTAACATTTGGCAACTAAAATTGCTTTCCTTTGTTTTAAATGGCTTACCTCGTTTGGTCAGGCATCACTAAGTATCTAGTAGTGACTTTGGTCAAACATCCAAAATGTTGTTAAATTTTTTCTCTCACTATTAATTTTCCATGCAATACTGAATGTGTTCTATTTAAAAAATGGATTGTCAACACAAGTCTCACTGATGGTACCAAAATATTGTCTCAAGATAAAGTCATCTATTTTGGGTATTGCAATGTCTATTGCAATAGTTTTCTTTACATAATCTTAAATTATTTATGTGTTTTTTCCGCTGTTAATTACAGAAAATTATTTGTTTCTCTGAATGTAAAATGTATTGAATCTTTTAGACATAAAAACGAAGTAATTTCACTCTGAACTGAATTATGGTCATGATCTGCGTCTTTTAGCCACTCCACAGTTTATGCACCCACTTCTCCTACTCCACCTCTCCTACCGTAAGAGCCACACTTCGGCATGCATAGGCCCGCTCGGCCGTAATGATACCACGGTCACACACAAAAAAAATGTGAAAAGGCGCCTGCGCTGTGTTTCACCGGGTGAGTGAGGATACTGGAGGCACATTTTGTTTTTTTTTTACGTGTTGAAACTCCCTCGGCTGAAGAAACAAACCGGGATTTGCGGCGGGGCGGTGTGTCGGAATCGAACCGACTAAAACCACACGGTATGCCACTCTGCGCCTGAGACGGGAGAGATCCGGGAACCGCTTTCTTACCCTATCCGGAAGGATACGGGAAGCCCATTTTTTTTTACGTTTGGAATCTTCCTTGGGCCTTCACCCCACCGGGGTTTGCGGCGGGGCAGTGTGTTGGAATCGAACTGACTAAAACCACACGGTGTGCCACTCTGCGCCTGAGACGGGAGAGATCTGGGAACGCTTTCTTACGCCATCCGGACTCCTCCCAGAGGATACAGAAGACCCATACCCCAACCCCTGCCCCGTCACCCTCCCCAATATATAAAGGCTGGCAAAGCACTTTTGACGCCTCTGATGTTGCGTGGTGTTGGTGGTGTTTACGTTGGTGTGAAGCGATTACCGCCGCCCATGGACATCCCATGGATGGCGGTAATCGCTTAATAACAGGCAATACGTATGCTCGTTTTACCCCTATTACATAAAAAAATATACAACCTTTTGCCTGTACAAGTTTAGACTACATGACCCTTCCATAGTTTTTGTATTATCTGTATTTTAATAACTTTAGATATCCCGATAGACCGCTTCACTATGAGAACGGGCCTTTTTAGTTTACATAAGTTCCAATTTGCTCACTATTCCATACAAGAAACACATACTGTGCCTTTCCCTCTTTGATAGCCTTTTTACACCTTTAACATTCTGTTACTGGACTTAGAACCCTCCTTAGAGAGTGTGGAGGTACGGGTCACATGTCCCTTCAACACAAAGGATGCATTCTCCGACTAGGCGAGGTGATCATGCCTGGCGGGCCACTGCCCCACGGTCGATGTTGGGATGTTGTATATATGCTTATCGGCGTAATCCAATAGGAGGATCGCGCAATAGCGCGATGTGGGATTGGCAGTTTCTTCGTGTAATACATTACTACGTAGTTTAGTGTACCTGTGGTAGATGACGCTGTAGTATGTTTCTGTCGCGCTGTATGTGGAAGTAGCCACAAGAGAAAGATCCTTTACCTGTACTTCAATCATGAGGTAGATTAGCATTTCAACAGCATTTCATGACAATGATAAACGTGCTACAGCATATCTAAATGTTTAAAAAACGAATACTCAGTCGGCCACGTTCAATAATTTTTCACGGTTTACAGTTTTAATATACGATTACCTGATTTTGCTCTAAATTTTCACATAACCATAGAAAAGTCTATTAATACGACGACGGTTCGTGATATTCGTCGTAAGAAATAAACTAGAAAATTATTTACACAAATGTATTGCGCGTTTTTATTAATATTACAAATGTGAAAGTCAACATTAAGTATGGTAGCCATTACATAACGTGAAAGAAAATAAAATGAAACTTTTATAACACCTAATTAACTCTACCAATACAAAATGTTAAACCTTTTTCCAACATTTTTATTGTGAATAAGGGCTTACCTTGAACTTTTAAATCGATTGCAGTTCTTAGTATAAGATGTAGTCATTTGTTTTCTTTTTGAATTGAATTTAACGGTATTGGTTTCACAATACATAAGTATTGTGTAGCATCGAACTTTAAAAACTTAATTACAAATTCCGTAGTCAGTAATGGAATCGATCTTTTTTCTTAGATTCTTTTGGTGTCTTTTTATCTGTTTAACTGCACGAAAAGCGTATCGGTTCAAAATAACTTCTCGATTATCTTATTTGGAAATCTACTGTTAGAAAGGGCTAGAAACCAATTTTACAGAAGAAATCGTAAACGTTAATAGTTGAACTTTCCAGAAGCTTTTACTGTAACTAACACTTTCTGACTTTAACTTTTATTTCGTTTTATAATAAGAGCACATACAAGGTTTTGTCTATCATCAATCAATCATCATCATCATCAACAACTCATGATGTCCCACGGCTGGGCTCGGGTCTCCTCTAAGGAGAGGGTTAAGGCCATACGTCTTCACGCTGGCCAAGTGCGGGTTGGGGACTGGCAAGAATACGTTGTGGCTACGTAACCTTACCGTTTGAATGTTTTCAAGCGGCCCAATGGCCTCCAACTAAGCTTCACGACTGTTATCGTATGATAACAACCGGGACCGACTATTTAACGTGACCTCCGAATCACGGAGATGCTCATGGTAACATCCCACCAGCGGTCACCGATCCAGGAGCTGTCCGCACCGTCGTTGCTTACCCTCGGTGATTGTTTCTAATCACTGAGTGCAATTGGGCTGGGAGCGCCTCTTGTCTATATAAACCCTTATATTTGCTCTTACTATATAACTGACATATAGACAGAGTTACTAATTCATAAAAACTATTGATAAGCATTGCCTACCGAGTTAAACAAATATTCAAACGGCATGCCGCCGACAGTCACTCTAAAAACAAATACCTATAGAAACGTTAGAATAAATCTTTGACCTAAAGTGTCATTCGTTGTAACCCATTTTTAAAATAATAACTTCTAGAGGCAGGTTTGGATGGGTAGTAAAGTCATGTAAAACGTTATCGGCATAGTCATGTGACGTATTAACCCTTGAAGCAGCTTTTACATGCTCATTGATGCGCGCGCAGCCAGTACACATAACAAAGTTCGACGAAATTCAATTTGAGGTCAATCAATTAATTTGAATACCCAAAAATAACGACTGTTTGTTTAAAGTAAGCTTTTACTTCGGCCGACAGTCGTCATGACTCATTAATGTTTTTATATTTACATACTCGTAGGTTGGCTTTGTGTTTCGCAAATATGGCTACATGCTGCAAGCTATAAACACCTAAACTAAAGGGAAACAAGTGCCACCCCTTGAAAATACCCAACTAGAGTTAGGGGCATGATTGGACTCAGATAAACTTGCTCATTGAAAAGTAACGAGATAATAACTCCTTTCTAGCGCAAATATGGGTCCTAGCATGGCTCTCTCAAAGTCTTTCTCTACTACTTATTGATGATGGAAGTTTTAGAAGCTACGTAACTGGAGTTTACGTTGCATATTCACTTAAATTAATTTCTTCAAATCCTCAGGTTTGGTAATCAAGCGTCATAACATTCGAATATGGTGCCACGACTGCGACATGGCGCGACTGCAGCGCGTGGTTTGGGAGGGCCACGGCTCCAGGCTTCTCAGTGAAGTTTCTAACCAGCCTGTCGTCAAACGCTTTCTGGAAGCTGTACCCTACATCATGGTAAGCGACCACCGAACAAATGTATATGTCAGATATTAAAATACTTGAAAAAACTATTTTAATATTTTAAAATTCCATAAAATACATTGTAGTTAACGGAAAAAATAGCTGTCTCCAACACAAAGCCCTTTTAATCTTATCCACTAACGTGTAGGTGCATTTTTTATTTTATAACTTCCATTATCGGGGGAAACAAAATAACATTAATTTTAGGTAAATTTTCTTTATATAAATCAGAATTGTACTTCCGATAAGAATACTACCTATATATTTAACGTATAGAGATATATAGAAATATGTTAATTTTTTACATTGAAACTGTCCATATTATGCGAACTATGCGAAGCTATTTAGTTCACATTAAATAGTTTTATATAAACTTGCTTTTCATGTTTTAATTTTAACGTTAAGTTAAGATAAGTGTGACGTTAAGTATATAAAGATTTTTTAACTCTTGTTTACAGAACACCATCCGAGATATCCACAATGATGTAATACAGAACGACCTCGAAAGTTTAATGAAGCATGCTGGGGATCCTGTACCGCCTCAAGCTTTATCTAGCAGAGATCCCAACTTTATGACCGTTTTACACAAGGTATTTAAATTCTTACGTACGTATAATAAGAGTAAAAATAAATTGTAGCAATAACATACTATGTGTAAATTCTTAAAATGGGATTAATGAAACGCACGAGCATCTGCTCTCTAGACACACCACCGCACTTCTGTTAAACTATAACAAAGGATCATGTAAATACGATAAATATTTGCTTTGGATAAAATTGAACCCACGACTTCTAAATGGTAGTCAATAAAGTCAGGATTACTAACGATAAGAACAAAAAGCCTTTAAACTGAATCTAGTATCTTAATTAGAAAAGGTAAAAATAAATTGTGTGTGTGATGGCAGATTAAAAATGTAAAGTGTCACAGCTCCTATTCATCTTGTGGGTATCTTAAAAGCCTAAAAAGAGAACAAACTAATCAAGACAACAGTAGTACTGCCTGGCCAAAGTGGTATAGTAGGCAAAACTATTCTTTATAAGGAGAGGCCTTCGTACATTACAAAATTATTGAAGACTGTTGATGAAAAACTAATACAACTGAGGAACTTAATATAGGAAATTATAGTTTTAGTCCTATTAATATTATAAACACGAAAGTTTGTATGGATGGATGTTTGTGACTCTTTCACGTAACAACTACTCAACGGATTTGGATGACACTTTACAGTAATATAGCTGATACTTCAAATTAACACATAGGCTACTATTCGACATATACGCGGGCGGAGCCGCGGGCATAAACTAGTAATTCATAAATTCATGTAATTCAACAGGCTGCAGGCCTCGGGTATGGTGGTATACTCAAGTACATCGTCGATAGATATCCCCAGGGTATAAATGACATAGACAATGATGGGCGTACACCTCTTCACTATGCTGCATCAGTAAGAGATGAACAACATACATACAACACATTAGTCAGTATGGGAGCTGATGAAAGTGTTGTTGACAACGTAAGTCTTACTCTATGTAATAAATGAAACTACTTTTAATTCAGTTCCACACTGCATGAACTATTTGATATTTATTAATATCACCATATAATTGTATTTCCATAATATGCAATATTAAAGATGTATACTTACAATATTTTAACATTTAAATAAATAAATCAAATATTTTTACATGATGGTGTCCATGAACAAATATTTTTTTATTATATTTTAGAAAAATAGAACTCCAGGTTATTACATAAATAGACCACAAGACGTAGACAAGAATAATTTTAAAACGTTACCTGATGCACCTAGAACTCCATCAAGTGCATACCCAAGTTCTTGGGATTGGAAGCTATTGGACACTGAAGTCATAGCTGAATTGAACAAAAAGTCTAGACGGAGGCACCTAAAAGCATCTAATGAAAATATATCTTCAAAAGATACAAATACTGTCTCCGATACCACTAACCATACTGGTGGAATGAAAGGCAGCAGCACGCATGAACTTATTAATAATTTGCCTGAGTTAGATGATGCAAAACAAACAAAAGACGATATTCAAAATCACAATGTAAACGTAGAAATTAATAAGGTGAGCATTGCATGTCATCTAGTTACGGAATGTTTTTAATGTTGAGTTGCGTTGCTTCTCTATAAACATTTGCATGAACATTTATTTTGTGCATTTTAGGATTCAGAAGACAACGAAACTAATGAAGATGCAAACGATTCACAATTGTTACAAAATAATAAAGACGAACAAGAGCCAGAATCGAACCATCAGAAGGTAGAAGAGTCCAGCACTGATGTCAAAGAAGTTACTGTTGACTCAGAAAACAATATTGAAATAAAGAAAGAAAACGATGAAACCCATGAATTAGACACAAAAAATGATGACGAAAAAGCAGAAGACAACGATAAAGAAGGAGAAGCCAACGAAAAAAAAGAAGAATGTAATAAAACAGAAGAATTCAACGAAACAGAAGAAAGTAATGAAACAGAAGAAGCCAATGAAACACAAAAAGCCAACAAGACAGAAGACATTGACGAAAAAGAAGAAAAATCCGATTACAAAGGAGAAGCTAATCAAATAAATGAAGGAAACAACAAGAAAGAAGAAGACAACCAAAAGGATGAAGAAGTTGTTGGTGAGTTGCTTACATTTTCTGAACATAATGACACAAACACTAACGAAATCGTAGATAGATTACAACAGGAACTTGAACAAGATGAAGATAAATCAAAAGAACATCAACATGAAAAAGACGTTGATTATGAGTCAAAAATAGATAATATTCATGATACCACAGAAGAACAACTTTCTGGAAATAGAAATATGCATTATGCTGAAGATAATGCTAAGATTAATGAAGACATTGGTAATGTTAGTAATGAATCGGATGACGAAAATTTGACAGAGGAAAATGAAGAAATAAGACATATGAAAGATAATTCAAATCATGATAATGAGGGCATAGTAGAATACAATAATGTCATTGATCACCCTAACCATGAGGAACATGATTTAAGTGATACTGAGACTAAAGATCACAAATTTCTTGCTAGTATAGAAAAAACTCACGAAACTGCCGAGGATGATGCTACTACAAACGAAGGTAATACTAATGGTGAGCATAATGAAGATGATGACGATGTTCAAGTACAAGGAGAAGCAAATTCTGAATATAGTGATTTAAACTCTAAAAGTACAGCGGAACTATCTGACTTGGAAAGTGCCAAGAGAGGTAAAGCCGAAATCTCTTCTGGCGCTATACACGAAACAAACCGAATAAAATCCTCTTAATTATAATAATTGAGTTATAGAGGGTCCCTAACAAGTACAATATTTATGATTATTTTGCTAATTAAGGAAACGTGTCCAACGGCCGAAGTACGCAAGAAAGTCTTATAGAAGGTCTCGTAAGTGCCGATGCCGAGCAAGATTCACAGGATGCAAGTATGACGCAAAGAGAGGAATCGGTGCATGGAGAAGTTCTTGTTGTTGTGAGTATTTCCTTAAATTGTAGCATCAAGTAAGACAGACCAACTAAAGAAGGTAATAAGTAAATTAATTAGTTGATTGTGGTGTTCTTAGAATAGAAGCATCATTGTAGCACTGTGTACTCCTCACAGACACCTCGTAACACCACTGTCATGAATTGATTTGCCAGCTTATTAGTTCTTTGTATTTCCTATCAAGTAATTTTGTTTAGGCTGCCTTCGTAGATTACACACTTATATCAATAAAAAAATTATAATTACATTCGTTTCATAATTTAAATTTTTTAGGACAATGAGATAGATCCAGAAGTAACAGATTTAATTAATAACGCAAATATGGAAATGCTTGCTACCTTAGTTTTAAATGGCGAAGGTTCAAGACTAATAGGAAGACATTCAAGGAATTCAGAATTACAAGCATTCCTAGAAAATGTTCCAACATACATGGTAATTTGTCAACTTTACTCTTTGAGGTTCTGTATCTGTTTCAATTAAAAATAGACTTAGCTCATTAACTGTTTTAGCAAAAAATAAACAAAGTTCACATAGCTGCAAGGGAAGGAAATATCAGAGATCTTCAGGCTGCTCTAGATAGAAGAAAGTTTGCTATAGCTCGCGATCCAATATCACCGAACGGAGCAACACCTCTGCACGTGGCAACAATATTTGGAAAGACTAATATAATGAAATACTTAGGTGGTAGGTTAGTAATTATTTTACATTTCAAATAAGAATCACAACAGTTTAAAAAATATTACACTTACAATTATGTTGCAATAAACATGTAATCTAAATCTTTGCAATAAACTATTTTATATGAAATAAGAAAATAACAGTTTTTAGGAACGCACAACAAAACTTATTTAAATTCCAGGTTTCCTGAAACTCTGTCAGCGGTTGATTTCGAAGGTAGAACTGCATTACACTATGCAGCAGTCTTGCCAGATAACGGGCATTATTACAATTTACTTCAACAACTGGGTGCCAATTCAAAAGATTTAGATGATGTAAGTTTTTTTTAGTGAACAATTTGTCATCTTATCTCAATTCAAAGTTATGTAAAGTGAAAATTTTATACAGAATGGTAGGTCGGCTGAGGACTATCAGAAAAATCCAGCTGCTTTACCATTCGATCAACTTCTATCGGATTATGGTATAAGTGCAGATGATGTGCAAAATATGTTTTCCGACAGAGGTACGTTATCACCTATGAAGTTACCGTCACTGCATTCTTAAAAACATTGCACATAGCATATGCCAAAATTTTTTGCTTTAATTTATTTAAAAAAACATGTACTTAAATCTAAGTATGTCCAGTGCCCGAGGATCATGTCTCATCTCGACGCATTCTGGATACCCCCGAGGCTCTGGATACATTGGATCGATGCTACCGTCTCCTCGCTTCTGCTAAACCAGTCCGTACGCCTTTATCGGCTTCATCTAATAGGGCAACACCTCCGCTGGTTCTTGGAAGATTCCTTAAAAAACATGTTTTTGACACTATCAAATACAGAGTGACAAAACTTGATCATGACCTTTTTGATGTCATTTGGCCTGCTGTAAAGAAACTTCCTGATAATAGAAATATAGTGCAAACAGTTGAAGAAGATTTCCCAGGAGGTATAACAGCCCCGGATTATTATGTATATCAAGTGTTTCATGAGTTTTTAATACCCTTAATAAAGGATCTTCACAATATAAACGTAAATTCAGACTTACCAATGCATCCTAAATCGGATTTTTTACAATCATCGTCTGCGAAGTTATCTGAAGAACCTCTTGTTGAATTAAATATTGATCCCAATGACGAATTTATACTTTCTGGTTCAATAGAATGCGCTCGAAACTTAGAAGGTTTTGAACTACCATTAAATTTAAAAGTGGGAAAGTTGGAAACAATAGAAAGAATTGTAACTACGATATTGATGCAAGAAGAGTTTACAAAGTTTTGTGAACAAACTAATCCCGAATCAGATCAGAAAGGAGGGACATACTACACAATGAATGAGGTTTTGGAAAAACCTTCTGAAATTTGCGCGACGCTTGCATCGAGTGGTTTATTGATATCTTTGTGTGACAGGGAAGATATTGATGATAGCATGAGGTTACATGGCAGGCATTGGCCTTACGGACGAGGTGTATTTGTAAGTGATGATAAAAGTGTTGCTGTATGGATTAATGTACATGACCATATTCGAATACTTGTCTCTACCCCACAAGAATCACCGGGAGAAATAGGCATACCGTTCAGTAAACTATCTTACCTCATGACTTACCTTCACGAAAAACTCGACTTCGTGTTTGATGTTAAACTGGGACATTTATCCGCTAGACCAACTTATTTGGGTGCCGCTATTCGCTTTAGTCTAATAGTTAATTTTCCTGGACTGTCAAAGGATCCAGATAATATGAAACATTTATGTGCCATGAGAGGTCTGCAGTACCGTGAAACTTTAAGTAATGATATCGCCAGGATTAGCAACTACCAATGCTTAAGCGTAACTGAGAGGAGTTGTTTTCATGATTTCGCCACAGCAGCTTCTAATCTTCTTCATCTTGAAAAGGATTTGTCGATGCAAAATTCAGCTCATATAGCAACATTGTTATCAAATATATTTCGAAGAAAGCGAAGTAGCCTCACTGGTCAAGAAAGTCCAGAAAAAAGAGAGAAGTTTTAAAAGCTTAAAAACCATTAACATTTCAAAGTAACATACACTTTCACACAAGCATCCACACGTCACTATTTATTTTATCGAATGTTGGAAAGATTGTAGGTATTAAAACTGTATCTGCCCCGTATGGTTGTAGCTGAGCGACATATAAATCCATCCCTCTATCCAACTCTAAACTTTTTAGGTCAGTACTATATTTATTTTTTTATATTTACTTGTTGGGTGGCGTGTTCGTGTGAGTCATTAGAGTAATTTCATTAAAAACGTTCACGCTTACTCACTCAACCGCCAAAATAATGCTTTGAATTGTACTGCACGCTCATCATCAGCCATTCGTGTCTTTCCAACATTAGATACGTAATTTAGTATGTGATTGTAATGTATAGTTCTGTTCATTGTGTTTAATGTAATATATACTTAGAAATCTGTTTTAAGGCAAGGTGATTACAGTAAACGTATAAGCATATAATATAACATTGATACAACACCTAACCGTTCGACTACAAACGCGGCAGTTAACTTTATATCGATCAATATCATGAGCTGTATCAATTATGACTGCCGAGTGCTAATAGAGCCTTTCTTTATGTCCAGTTCATAACAGGGAGTTTAATAGTCCACCCACTGCCCCCATCAGGTGTTCACGTTCGCGTAAAACTCACGTTTTGATGTATTCTCGCACCCCTTCCCCACCCACACATTGAATTGAAGGCCGTCACAATGAATAATTGATCGGTTTCAGACACAAACCTCGTCGACAATGGCCACATGGACATTCCCATCTTCCGAACCGAAGAGGGCAGATATCTTGCTAAGTGTAAGCCGATAAAGTTTTAGATTGTACTTTGAATAATATAATGGCTGTAGTGAACAACAGTAAAGACGTTCATATGAACGATATTTTCACAGCTCTCGGTGATCCTTTGATCAAAGGTCTAACCGAAGTGGCGAACATTAAACCGAAAGATCCTGTGGCCTTCCTTGCGTCTTTTCTTCATAACTTTCCAGAACGTGAGAAGCCAATGTTAGGAGTACAGGTCAGTAAAACATTAAGAAGTTGAAAAATAACTGTCCACCCGTAATTTTTCAAGGTTCATATGAAAATGAAAGAATGGTTTAACAATACATTCCACTGTAATTTAATCCTCTTTATTTCTCACTGACTCGATTTTCAATACAGAGCAAGTACCATAGATAATATTTAACATGTACTTGTAAACATTGCTTTTTATGCGATGCAATGCTAAAATTTCAGAATCGCTATCATCAACATTTATTTATATTTATAACTGATTACAGAATTCCAACTTCTTTGTAACATTATTAAAAAATATATAGTCAATATAATACGCTATACGCTATACACAGGAGACCAACATGATGGTGACACAAGGAGCGGCTGAAGTTGAGAACGAGCAGGTTCCACCTCCAGCTACACCGAAACACTCCAAAGAGATCAGAAATCGTACTGCCACGCGACCTAACCGGCCGATTGATGTCGTCGCGTTAGAGCCACAGACTGTCACCAGCCCTGACGCTCCGGAAACTGCCTTCAGTAGCGCGACTAGGGTAAAGTTCTAAAAATATTATTTACAAACTTTTGTTTACTGTTTACTTAGAAGAATGTCAAATGTACATAATTCATTTACTAATTATGTAAAATATTGCGTCTCAGTTGGGAATTTGGGGCACGAAAATAGTAAAATTTACAGTATATGTTAAAAGGATGTAATGATAAGGCCTATGTGCAGCAGTAGGCTATAATTATAATTAAAAGGAAGGACATAAAAAGGGCAGACAATGAAGAGAACATTATATTACCTATACGGATGGGTTTCTAAACTCTGATTAACTGTTAAAGGGAATTATGAAACAATACAGGGGTATTAGGCAGGGATCGAAAAACCCATGCATAACTGTATTCGTTATAAACGATTACTGAATCAATCTGTAACCGTTTCAAAGGGCTACTCATTAATTCGGTTAACAGATTATATAAGTTATTATTTTAACTCAAACAGGGTTTAATTTAGGTTACTAAATTAAAAGGCTAATGTTTTTGAAATTGTTAACCCAAATGATAGAAGTTAACCCAGGATTTCGGTTATTTTATGTCTGGACGCGACGTAAAAATTTCTTTATTTTACTTTATCTCTTGTGACAAAAAATGAGTTATTAACCGAGATCCCCCTCTCCCCCCTCCAACTCACGCAATTAATGGAACTCCCCGACGACTGTAACGAAGAGTGAATCACGGACCTACAAATTCATTTATTAACATTTAACATTTCTAGTTTAGTAACATCTATTTATATTGATCCGAAATGTAGGCGAACCAATTTCGAAAAGGCTTAACAACAGATAATTTCGGTTATGTTAATCCTAACCGGAATATCCTTGGTATTAGGTAAATTATCTAAAACTTTTAGTGACATTACATTCTTTTATTTTATAGGACGAACACGGACAATCAATGCTCCATTTCGCAGCTGCCCGTACCCACACACGAAACGCGCTGTTCCAATTACTTCAGGAGTCAGACATCAGTCTGGGATACAGAGATGAATTATACAGAACTGCTCGAGATGTTTCTATTCAAGCTAACGTTCCAGAGAATACTAGCGAAATTGATAAATGGGTGTTACATTTAGCCGCAAGAGGTAATATTTTTTTTGTGAAACTTAAGAATATAATTCTATGTCTCTTAACAAGTAGAATAGTAAATTTTACGACATAACCAAGAAACTATCGAATAAGGATGAACAATAACTTTTAATTTTGATCACACTGTAATTGTACGGGCCAATGGCAGTATATTTGGCGCGGTCAGCATTTTACATGTACAATGTCGATTTATAACAATAACAAATTAAACAATTATACATCAGTGCACTTTCAGCAAGCACAGAATGTACTCACTAGCATCAGGTTTCATTTCATTAGTTTAAAAGTAATTTTGTGTGCAACTAACAAATAGCATCAAATTAAGTAAAGTCCATCAAGTTAAGCAAGCTGTGTAGGTATGCGACCCGTACCGTAATAAAACGATCAATAATAAATAATAAATATAAGCAAAACTAAAATCACCATCCATCGGGTCTCCTCTCAGGAGAGGGTTAAGGCCATGGGTCCCCACGCTGGCCAAGTGCGGGTTGGGGACTGGCAAGACAACGTTGTGGCTACGTAATCTTACCGTCGGATGTTTTCAAGCCGCCCAAAGGCCTTCAACTAAGCTTCACGACTGTTATCCTATGATAACAACCGGGACCGACTGCTTAACGTGACCTCCGAATCACGGAGACGCTCATGATAACATGCCACTAGCGGTCACCCATCCAGGTACTGACCGGGCCGTCGTTGCTTACCCTCGGTGATTGTTTCTAAACACCGAGTACAACTGGGCTATGAGCGCCTGTTTTCGTGTTTCACGTATTGTATATCACTTATGACTGCCTCGGTGGTGTAGCGGTAGCGTATGCGAGCGGTCTCGGGTTCGATTCCTGAGTCGGACCAAATGCTTGTATGATCTGCAAGTATTTGTTTCGGAGGTTGGGTGTTTTCTATGTATAATATTTATGTATTTACATAAAAAAGGCATATAAGTATTTATATCAGTTGTTCAGTAACCTTATAGTACAAGCTTTGCTTAGTTTGGGACTAGATGGCGTTGTGTGTTAAAAATGTCTGAAAATATTTATTATTATTTATTATTTATTTTTAGGCAATACTGAGAAAATAATGGAATTACTGCTAGAAGGATATGATCACATACTTGATATAGCAGATGAAGACGGAGTTCCAATAGCAGAAGTAATTGCTCTTCGCCAGAACACTGACATGAGCAACTTACTCGCTTCTATACCTGCGTTTGAGGTCAGTTTGAGGTTCCTATCTATTTATTACTTATTTAAAATAGACCTAGACATAATAGTCATCGACGTAGCCCACAGGATTAGCAAGCTGAAGTGGCAGTGGGCTGGCCACATTTGCCAAAGAACCGATAACCGTTGGGGTAAACGAGTTCTTGAGTGGAGACCGCGTCTTGGCAAACGTAGTGTAGGACGTCCACAAGCCAGGTGGAGCGATGATTTGCGCAAGACGGCTGGCAGGAGCTGGATGCGAGAAGCCATAGATCGAACTAAGTGGCGTGAAATTGGAGAGGCCTATGTCCAGCAGTGGACTGCGGTAGGCTGATGATGATGATGATGATAATAGTCGTTATCGTTTATCTTTAAAGCACTAGTTTAAATATCAAATAAATTAGCCAGAGGAACGACAGTCTATGTTATAGAATAAACCGGGACGTACCAGGACCGGGAAGGGAAATATGTGGGTTTATTTGTATACGTGAATGAGCGTCTAGTAGAGTAATTGCTATGTAAGTTCTAACATTAAGATCAATGCCTTCGCTTTGATAAAGAAGCCATCACATATACGATAAGCAAGAAAAGAACAGAAATTAACATACTTATGGTACATTTATCAATGGGATCCGAAGACAAAGCAATTTCATTATTATAAAATTTACTTACCAAACTGACAAAGAATCCTTAGGTATAAAATTTTTGATTACAGGAATCTCGAGAGACTTTACACAACGCTGTTAGGAAAGGTGAATTAGAAAACGTGCAAAATATCTTGTCTGGAGAGGGTGCACGAACTTTGGCTCGCAGTCGTAATTCCTTCGGCAGAACAGCTCTACACGTCGCTGTCCTAGCACAACATGAAGATATTGTTGCGTACTTGGCACAAACATATCCCGAGCTTCTCCGCGTTGGTGATAATGTGAGACCAAGTGTTAATCTACGCGGAGAATATAAATATTATAGCCTAAAACATGTAACACTCTTCACTAATGGCCTATAACAGTCCACAACTGGACTTTGGCTTCTCCTAGAAAGGAGGTTTTGGCCTACTCTTCCACATTAGCAAAATGGGTTGGTATAGGGTTTGTCTGAAGTTTTCCTTCTCTTTGAAGTAATGTTGCCTTGTATAGTTTGCTCCCTTAGTTGCCTCTTACGACACCCATGGAACAAATATGGGGGATGACGCTATATAATCTTAATCCACCACCACACATTAAAAATTATAACAATATTATTCCAAATAGAATACGACATTACGGATTTATGGTAGCATATTATAAAGTTCTCATCGCATTCTCGAATAAAGACTCTACTAAGCAATTTTCCTTCCAAGTCTCTTACGAAACCCGACGAATGAATATTATTATATTAGGTTATTAAATGTATTAGTTTATATAGTGTAACAAATAAATTCAAATATATTTGCTTATTGGCAGCTGGAACGTACGCCGCTCCATTACGCAATGGGAGTGGAGAAGATAGAATCTCTAAGCAGAGTCCTGATCAGAGCTGGGGCCAAACGTGTTCTCAAGGATCTGAAAGGTCGCCAACCTACTTACTACTTTATGAACAAATCCGAAATTCTTCGACTTAAAGAGGAGGAAGAGGTTTACTGATAGAAAAAATATTTCATAATTTTAAGGCATGATAAATAAGTTGAAATTGGCATCAAAGGTGGTTTGGTTGAATGAATGCAAGGAAGCTAATCGTATGAATAGGATTTTTCGTTGCTTCTTATGATGCACGTTTTGCAATTGCATTTTTTTCATTTAAATGTGTTAGTTTACTTAGGTAAAATTCGCGTGCCGAAAAGTAGAAATTTTCTATGGGTATGTATTTTCGTAAAATATACTTAAAGGGACCCTAAAATATACCTTACTTATTAGAAACTAAAATAAAAGATACATGTCAAAAAACTTGTTTTATTTATACGAGCTTCGTACTTGACTTATTTTTTTTATTATAATAATAATAATCAATCAAATTACATATAACAAATTCGAACAAAATGATCTAAAAAATATGGAATAATTATTCTAAAATGGAGTACATGGATAACTAAAGAAAAAGCATCATTACATACACAAATTATGATTTTGGTGCGCGAATAGTGAATGATGAAATTTTAGAAAATTTGTAAAGTACCTACAAATGAGCTATATATAGCTATACATGTAAGCCTAGTTATACAATGAAGTGTACTAAGCCCTAATCAGTTCCCCAATCGAAATACTGGTTAACGTTGATTTCCTATATCATAATGATTCATAATACTATTCTTAATCTGATGAATCGAGAGTGTCGACAAAGTTCCTGGATCCAAATAACATCACAAGTGATAGCCAGTGACCGAGACCCTTGTATAGCATTACTTGAACTAAACTAGTAATAAAAAATATAAAAGTACTGTGAGTTTAGTTAATTCAAATGCGTTTAAACCAACAAAAAAATTCATCAAAGAACCCTCAGTTCTTGTATTTCTTTTTCGACTATTATACCAAGCGCACCATAACAGTTATGTAAAGGAATGGCTCCTGAAACCGAATGTCAGATACACAATAAATATATTAAAAAATAAACTAGCTAATATTCTTCACTTGTGGGATACTGCCAAGGCACGGGGTTTATATACATTTGTGACACGGATCCACGCATACCTATAACAAAAGGGTAAATGTATAATGCGTTATGCTACTAATATTATAAACGCGAAAGTTTATAAGTATGGATGGATATTTGTTACTCTTTACAATAATATAGCTTATACACCAGAATAACACAAATGCTACAATTTATAAAGTTATTGTGTGTTGTTAAATACTAATCCTGCGCAGACGAAGTCACGGCCACCAACGAGTTTAAAATATGACGAAGTTATATAGGAAAGAAAATATTAATAAAAATAAAAAACTTGAATCATAATATGTATTTCAATGTGAAAGGAATTATCACCCAGAAGAGCAAACCAAAAAGATACCAGCCAAAATAATTGTGTGATCGTGGAATGGAATAGCCTTTAGAAACACGACTTTCGCAAGCAAATTGCAGGTACAGGCTTAGTGCTTGTTCAATATATATAATAATATAATTTATCTCTAGTTAAACCTTGAGTTAGTATATATATTTTTTCCATTAAAATTGATTCAATATCTTCATTGATACCCAGAAATAAACTTGTCACCCAAACGTTATAAAACCTCAAATAGGCAAATGTTTTTTTTTCATATTTCGGGCATCTGTCCCACATCGCCATCTAGCTTCAAACTAGGCAGAGCTTGAACTATGAAAGGTATATCCATTGATCGAATACTTATATACTTTTTGTAAATATATTCATATTATAAAAGGATCACAATAAAATTCCGAAACAAATATTTGTAGATCATAAAACATTTGATCTGACCCGGCTATGACCCGAGCCCTTACAAGAAGCACTTACGCTACTGAGGCAGTCAGATTACTCTTTTTATAGAATTTTCTTGTCTCAGATTAAAACGTAATGGTTTCATAGTCATTTGCAACTTACTAAGTTCTCCTTGATTAAGCGGCACAGGCAGTGGTTTATTTTTACTAGTTCGCAGCCAATCCCGGTATGCTTGTTCGCCCATAGATCGCCGCCGTTCGGCTTCGATCGCCGCTCTTGCTGCCTTGCGCTCCTCTTTAGTTTTCATTGCTGCATAAAAATGGTTATGTAATAATAATATCATCACACATCATATACGACCGTCTAATCCTTAACTAGGTAAAATAAAGCCTGTACTAGGGTAACCAGACTGCTGATAAACATATGTATTTCTAAGTACATACATATTATAGATAAATTATACCTATACAGAAAAAAGTTCGTGCTCATTACTCAAAGAGTAAATCTTTGAGTGATAAGTCCTGGGTGGATCAAACGCACGATCTCGACAGCCGCCAATAGACTTATGAAATATATCAACGGCCTTTCTGCATAGGGTGATATAGACAAACTTTTTTTTATGGTATAGGAGGTAAAAGAGAAGTCGTATCGCCTGAAGGTAAGCGATTACTGACGCCCATGGACACCCGCAACACCAGAGGTGTCACAAGTGCGTTGCCGGTCTATTAAGAAGGAGTACGCCCTTTTCTTGAAATTTGTACAGAGAAAATAACATGAAATAATAAATTGTATTTAAAATATTAAGTAAAGCAAATATAGATTAAAAAACTAGCAAGCTTACAAAAGTCGATTATAAACAAACACACAAACATACAGATGAAACTAATATTTGAAAAAGGAAGCGAACCACATAAATAGCAGACTAGCATTGGAAATGTATGAGTTGCCTACTCAGCACTAATAAAAGCATGTTCAAAATATTCTACAATTATCACTTATATGAGTAAAGGTAAGTTGAAGTACAAGTTCCTAATAGCTAAGATTCAATAACTATACCTTTCATGTCTTCTTCTTTCTTTCGTATCCATAATGCAAGTTTCTCTTCCTTTGCCCTCTCCCGTTTGTTCCTCTCTTCCTCAAGTAGCTCGTTGGCTCGATATTTGCGCATGATCTCTTCAGCACGCTGCCTCTCCTTTTGAAGTCTTTTTCTCTCAAGCCATCGTCGATATGATTCCTCCCGCTGTTCCTTTGAGGTGGTTGGCATTAACTGCTGCTTAGCTTTTTCAAGACGGGCCTTTTCACGTTTCTAAAAGCCGAAACGTATAAGTAAAGTCTACAGATAAGGTCCTAAATTACGCAGGAAGTGAATATAAATCGAAAGTATCATGCCGTCCGAAGTAAGAACAAAGGAACGATGATTATGACTTACCTCTTGATCTTTTCGCGCTACCCATTGTTTATAAGCCTCGTGTTTCTTCTGCTCATTACGTTCCCTTTCTAATTTAGCTGTAGTGGTAGTAGACGCAGACACCACTGATAATCTGAACGTATCAGGCCCATCTTCACGATATGTACGGTCAAACCGCGGTGTTTCCTCATCCCTGGCTATGTCTTCTAAATTTCCTGGGTCCGTCAATCTACAAGACTTCCTTTTGATGCTGCTTGATGAACTTGACTCTCGGCCACTAAGGAATGGAGTAGAGTTACTTTTATAACTGCTGTGCGGATGAGGAGTGACTTCAGATAGGCTAGATTCAGTCTGAAGAGATGTTAAAGAATGCGTAGACTCAACTGGCTCAATATAAATAGCAGGATTTATGAACCGTGTTTTACTTTGTCTCGATGTGACTGATTCCGAATCACTGAAATATTGAATATTTTCACCTGCACCGTTAAAAATATGGTTTGAATTTCTACATTTTAAATCCAATTTTGAGGTATTTCTAGCGCTGTCTCCAAAGTTTCCTTTGTCAATATCGCTCGCCATTACCTCAAATAAAGTAGTTAATATTTAATTTATTATCATTTAAATAATCAGAAATAAGACGTATGCAAACGAAATAGAAAAATACAAATCAACAGCAAAGGTCTTTCAAAATGACTTACTTTTTCTTCTTTGGTTCTGAAAATAAAATAACCTAAGATATTTAACAGCGGCCAGTTGCCTGGGACTTAAAACTTTTTTGTTACACTTGTATCGAACCCGATCTTATTTAAGCAATGGAAATATGTAGATATTGTAGGACAATCATCCCCTTGGGCCAAGGACCTTGACCTTTTGCTATATTTAGTTGTCCCTTACTAGATATATCCTCTTTTATTCAGTCCACTGTTTTAAAAGTTCGTAAATAATTTATTATAACCTCAACAGTTTTCTTTATAAAAAGGAACCTAAGAAACCCACTTTAAGAGTTTAAAAATAATTTGAACACTTGAAATACTGAGTACAGGACAGCTTCAACATTAACAGCCATTAGTAGTACTGTAACTGCTGGACATAGGCCTCTCCTAACTTGTTATTTCTCAACTTTCGTCTGATGCGACTTTCAGGTTTCCTATTCTTTCTGCACCTTGTCGGTCCTAGTCGCACCACACATCTATTTTAACAATCTCATTCCAGCTATGTGCGGGAAATGTATTAAGATGCGACCAGACAATTATAGGTTCAGTCCTCTTAGCCAAGATGCAAGTATTTCTAATCGAATCTTTTTTTCTAAAATCGCTCAAGCTTCTATTCTGCTGCATTATAACTAAAAAAAATATTTTGACTTTGTGTGTAGTAGTGTAGTGACTTACCATTGAGATAACAACTTTCCTATACATTTGTTAGTTTTCGGATGTATCGTTGTGTAGAGTACTTAGCGTCGTAATCGCCAAAAAATGAACATATACACACATGTGGCTCCTATTCAAATTGTCGCCAGATACTGAGCAAGCTTGTCTCGCCTCACGCCTCATTGTACTAAATTCACATGTACGGTGTTTGTTACCAAATTCGCCCAAAACGGCTGGACAGGGTTTTTTTTTAATACAGCATAATAACGTTTGGTAGATCAGCTAGTAATATATAGATTTATTATGAATATAATGAAAGTAAAAATGCAGCAGTATTAATTTATTTTTTTGCTCATAGTTTAAATAGATTAAGACCTTTTGTCCAAAAGAATAGAAACTTGTCACGTGGGAAATAGAGATCTTACTGCTAATGATTATCTCAATAAAGTTCATCGGGCACATGAACTTTTACTCGTTATTAAATAGTAGAATCACTCTGTAGAATTTAAAAACGTAGAAATATGTTCCTAGTAATTATTCGATGCCGGTTGTTCTTCTTCTTTTGATGATATGGCAATCAGCCGGATCAGCTATTTCTGCCAATGTCAAGTATTTCAAGTCTTCAATTCTAAGTCTTCGAGTCTTCAAGTCTTCGTCGTGATGGAATTAATGATAAAAAATATAAAAAATGTGGATGACATGAAATGGGGACCGTCTTTCGCAAAAATAAAAAACGATCCGATGCCGGTTGTTAAACCTAACGTCTGCGTACGTAAAACAATGACGTATTTATCCTCATTCCAAAAGGCCACGTGTGCCTATCATGGCCATGAGACACTGATGTGTAACATCTGTTTGTTATCAATATCCTGCATGTGTTGATTTTGTATGTTTATTGACATTCCGGTTACGATTGAACTTCAGTTATAATGTAATGAAGTCATCGCTTTGATCATCATCATCATCACTTCACTGCTCTAAAGCCCACCGGTGGACAAAAACCTTACTTAAGAAGTTTTCTAAAGAGAGATTTATATCCACGGTTTTGGCATACCATACCATGCTCAACAGACATGTTGGCATAGGATACGTTTCAAGATTTCCTTCAGCTTGCAATTGTGTTTCTGATGCTAGTTTGCTCCCTTTAGTCGGCTACGACACCCAAAGGATGAAAAGGGGTGGTGACAGGGTGACACAACACCGTATGCTCAATCCGTCACATCACATGTGTTTGAGTATGAGGTGATAAATATAAACAACATACACATTCATAGAAATGTATTCATGTTTGTTGTCGACATTGGGTACATTATTATTATTGACTAAAAGTCATATCATATCACTTTTATAGAAAAAAGTCAACCTGAAAAAATTTGTATGCATTTCAAACTGTTTCTAAAGAGTTTTATTTTACTTTGTAACTTAGGTATTTTCAGTGTATTGTTAAGTAGCAGCATAATATTTTAGCTTAATTAAACATATTGAATAGTTTTTCAACAACTGGTACAAACAGACCATATTGCAGTTTCATAGCAAGTTCGTCATATTGAAATAGTAAGGATCAACGCCGACGGACAGATTGGCGACGAAGAGACTTATATAGTAGACAATTTATTGCAACGGAATAAACGGCGACGGCGAGCGACGGTTACATTTATTTCGTTTCATCAAATACAGTTGTATTCTGAACTTCAGGTTGAATTTAAATTTTTTTTTTTTTTTTTTATATGTTTAAGCTTCCAAAATGACTCTGCCTTGCCTGATGGAAAGCATGAGCAGAATCCAAGAGTGGTGGTCACCATCCTCAATGCGAAAAAGAACAATGCAGCATGGTGACCCACACTATGGCGGCCTGGGGGGAAAGGGGATGGTGAGGGGGATAGGGGGCGTTGGATTGGGGTATGGGCCTCCGGTATCCTCACTCACTCGATGAAACACAGCGTAAGTGCTGTTTCACACCGGTTTTCTGCGAGGCCGTGGTATCACTCCGGTCGAGCCGGCCCATTCATGCCGAAGCGTGGCTCTCCCACGGTGAAACTAGATTTTTTTAGAAATTATTACTTAATTTAGTCTCCTCACCGCCACTCCGTCCGTCCCTAAGTAAACAATAACAGAAATAGTTATCTTTAACAACTTGAAAATGTTATTATTTTATTCCTAGATGTGTGTTTGGTAATAATAGAATAAAAAAAAAGTTTTTACAACAAATCAGTCTCACGTAATATGTAATACAATTCTTCGCCTCCTCAATCTTGCTATAAGACTACAATATGAACATGGAATCTATTTTTTACTCACTAGACAGTTTTACGGCTAGTATACAGAATGCGTTTGTAATAGACGATCATTGTCATGACAAAATGTCACTAATTGTTTAAAACCATTACTGTTTGTGTTATTTTCGTCGTTAGAAAATATATACACTCGTCAACTAGTGAATAAAAAATAAATCGTTTGAGATGTTCATTACTCTTAGATTCACAAAATATTCTTACGATTGAATGTGACTAAAGATATACTAATTGAGATTGAAATGGGTCTAGTATAAATTTTCTGCGTTCGATGAACGAGGCTTTTTGATCTTCTCGAGGTTCTTGATGACGATATCGTGCAACGAACAATATCGGTTGCGGATTTCGCACATCACTAACCACAGCGACAAGTATTCTTTTTCATCCAACTCCTGGCAAAATACAATTCAAATTAGAATAAAGTTATTTCACAAATAAAGGTTTCAAAAATAATAAATAACAAGAGATTTCGATTTCTCAAGTTTTAGATAGAGAAATTTATGTCAGACCAGCTGCGGCCTACGATATTGCCTGCGGGTGTTGTTTCTTTTGAATCGAATATTGTTCACTATTTCATTGGTTTTCATTTTACAGTCAATTTTTTATTCTAGAATAAAAATAGCCTAAGTTACTCCTTATACTACGTACCAGTGATGGGCCAGTGAAAATTAGTCCGCGTTTTAGAGATCAGCCGGAAGAAAGAGACAGACAGACAAAAAATGAAAAATTATTGTTTGACGCAAATACTACGCTAATATACTTTCATAGCTAATAAGAATTGTAACATGTAGTTAAGGAAACTCAAACATATAGGTATTTTGCGTCACACAGTTGTGATAAGGCCTCCTACAGCGCACAATACAATATTTTCTCTATAAACTTCTATATATTAATACACTAGCTGAGCCCTACGGTTAAAAAATATTGTGAGAATTGTATCTATATAAATTGTAGTTAGTTTGATGTATAAGCCATATTATTGTAAAGTATCATTAATATTCATTCAATAGTTTTTACATGAAAGAGTAACAAACATCCATACATACTTACAAACTTTCGCGTTTATAATATTAGTAGAAAAAAGCAGCTTATACTTTTTTACGAAATTTAGACCACTTTGAAGCTACTAGGGTTGCAAAGTGGTCGAAATTCAAACAAAATTATTTAATTTAAACTCTGCGCTTCTCTTCCATATAAACTTTAACTGTGCGACGTAGGAAATGGGGACCACTTAAACCCCAGGCCCTACATACAGTCAACGTGCATAGGGGGACATTACAGTCTGCATGTATGTACAGTACTGGGTATGAAATAATGCACATTGACCTCTAAGAGACATAAGGTCAATTTCGGCTTTGTAGAGCATCATCCCTTTTGCACGAAAAACTAACAGTATAATATCCCTCCACTTTTGTGGGAATCGCCACTATACAAAGAACCAAAATTTAAGTGAATTTGTGATTTTATCGGAACAAGAAGTTTACTTACTCTAACAGCTCTTCTATAGTCATCAATATGAGGGTATTTGGCAACTTTTGATACAATCTTTGCCCTTGAAATGAAGTATCGTGATATCTGATCAAAGAATGCTGCTGCCTCAGACTCAACCGACTGAATTTCTGCAAGTGTATCTTCTTGTATTGAGACTCCAAAATTATTGCCATCTTCAATCTTTGGTATCATAAACGATATCCACATTTTCAACTGGAAACAAAAAACATTGTGAATTAGTTTATACTTCAGGTTGAATCTAATATATTTTAATAAGTGCAGTAAAAACTTTATATCCCTTTTTACAAACAGAGGCATCTGAAATCTATATATTATATATATGTATATATATATATATATATATATACACACATATCTATATATATATACATATATATATATACACACATATCTATATATATATACATATACATATATAAGAGGAAGGTGACTGACTAAGATACCCAGAGATCAACATTTAACCCAAACTGCTGAACCTAAAATCCTGAAATATTGCATATAGGTTCTTTATATAACATAAGTGAGCACTAAAAAAAATATTTCGGAAATTCCACTACAGAGGGTAAAAAAGGGGATAAAAACATATACTTCTGCAAGCAAAGCCATGGGCAGAAACTCATTTGGCATTAATTTATAGGAGTGCAGAAAGTAACAAAAAAAAAAAAATTGAGGTCGAATTTCGGCCGATGAGAGAACTCTACTAAACAGTCATTTTATAATTACCAACTACAGAACTTACCAAGTTAGAATCTTCCACCAATTCTCTAATATGTGGTTTGACAAGGTGTATAAGGTCACTGAGAGGCTTGTTACATGGTACTGTACCATTAGGAAGAGAATATACTCTAGTGCCTTCTACAGAAGCATTACTTGACGAAAATTCTGAACTATCAACTCGCTGACGTTTAGCATTTGGTTCATTTGTTGAACCTGATGAAGGAGGTGGCACTGGAATGTTTAAGTCCTGAAAAGTGAGATGAATATTAAATTACGAAACAGTGAAATTAATTCTATTAGAAATCCATAGATATTTTTATCAGTATATATAGTGTAAGCCTCTCCTTTCTAAGGAGAAGCTTATGTCCAGCAATAGACTCTTAAGGGCTTATGATGATCATGTATAGTGATGTTTAAGCTCTACTTTGTGCCACAAGGTCCATAACTTATACTCTATTGAGATACTAACTGCCTCGGTGGAGCAGCAGTAGTGTATGCGCCTGCAGTTCTTGAGGTCTCGGGTTCGATTACCTGGTCAGATCAAATGTTTGTATGATCTGCAAATATTTGTTTTGGAGTTTGGGTGTTTTTTATGTATGATATGTAAGTATTTACAAAAAAAAGTATATATGTATTTATATCAGTTGTCTAGTACCCATAATACAAGCTATGCTTAGTTTAGGACTAGATGATGTGTGTTGGATGTCCGGAATATTTACTTATTTATTATTATTGTGACACTTTCATTTAATGTATTTAGATTTGTAATTATTAAATAGCCGCAGTCAAACTGATAAGAGCCTGTATCATAAGAGATTCTAATTACATATTCTTATTAGATTCAATTAGATATTTACTGCTGATTTTCAATAAGGACTGGATATATCAAAACTTAGATCGATTCTTACCTGATGTACATCGGCTAAATCACGATCTTGAAAGTTTGGAGTTTCTAGGAGTTGATTGAGTTTTACAATTTTTTCTGGAAATCCTTTTATTATTAAGTGTTCAGCCTTCAGCTTAAGGGAATCCTTGTAGTCCTGCACCTGCAAACAAGTAGCCGAATGTAGCCACCCGCAAAGTAACCTGCCATTACTCGTTGCTACGCGTATGCATCAAGCACCTCACGACAGCACTATACATAGAGGTTATGTTATTTAATTTATAACGCTTACCTTTGCCATTGTAATTATCACTATTTATTTTCCCTTTAAATACTCTATTTTCAACAAAAACTCTAGGGTGACGCGCAATTACAGAATTTGAAGGTAATATACGAGAAAGACCGTGAGGTCACACATTAATCTCGTTACTCGTGTCAAACAAAACGACGTATCGTAGCTTACGCATCATAAAAAATCATAAGTATTACCTTTTTTGTAACGTCTGTCATTTTCTTAATTTTACTTTTACGGAGATTGAAGCACTATTAGATTAACTTATTACAAAATACTGTAAAACTATAATACAATTCGTAAACTAACAACTCGTGTGTATGAATGAATGAAGGAATTTCGTTTTGTTAGCCTGGATGAGATGAGTTCATTCGACAAAAAGAACTATGTGTTACAATCTAAAAAATATGGTATTTCGGTACCAATTTCATAATATGTTCATTTGGTTCAACTGTAAATTGCTCACAGTTAGCGTCCATTGTAAAATAAATCAATCTTTTTGCCTCGTTATGCTAATATGACATAACGGCCTTTAAACTTTTTCTAAAAAAATACTGGTAACTTTTTAAAGAAACTATGATTCTTATTGAAAAGGCGTGAAAAATAAATAAACCTAAGAAATGGAAGCATTGAGAATATTAGGATTTAATCATCTGTTTAATTTTATTAATGAGAGTTGAGGGTTTGTGTGAAGCATCTGAAATCATATCAATTCAAATAAATGGAAGTGTATGTTTATAATTTAACTTGATTATATAGTACTAGACGCATTCAATATAAAAGAATATTAGTACCGCCTATGCAATATACAACGCTGTGGTATTTTAAAGGTGAAGAAACTAAAAACTACCGAACTGGACTTCAGAGAGATAAAGTGATAAAAGTAATATTAATTTAAACAATGTAAACTATCGCTAGGCTGTACTTATTTGTTTACGAGGCCTCCAACCCCAAACTTCCTCTTAAGTAGATACTTAAGCAGGTAAGAAATGCCACGGCACGTTCTCTCAGAATATAGAATATAGTAGACATTCTCCAATCAACATTACTCCCAGAAAAATATAATGACCTCACAAGGCAGCTGAGCTTCTGGGATAGTTGGAGTTAGAAGAAAAGAAACCCACCCATGTATGAAAACAAACAAACAAGTGTTGATGATGAATGAGATACTAGTAGGTAGTCCAAAGCACAATAAATTAATAACATCTTGTTTTAAGACGAAGTTTATGAAACCTGCTTCAGGTCACTGTTTTTTTCCTAACTTTTTTGTCTGTATTTTGAGTGCACAGTTCTGAATGTCATAACATATCATAGTTGTCACTGTCAATTCTAACAAAAAAAATCATGTTTTAGGTTATTCTAAAGAAAGGTTTATAAATGAAAGCTCATTAAATGCCTGAGATAAATAATATAATTATACTAGTATTGTATCACACTAGCGAGTAATTTCAGATTTGATGTGATTCTTTCCAATTTATCTAAGATTTTTTTTTGAATACCATTAGAAACACAATGACTAGCTTTAGATTTAACTTTTCCGGGGAAATTGATAGCAATGTTACTGAATCTGCAGCGGGTAAATTTTTTTTTTTTAATGTATTCGTTTTACCTGGACATCATTCTATAAACAGATAATATTCCACAGATTCTACCAAAGTTATACAGTGGCTTGATAGTTGCCAAGTAGTACCAGAACACCAATTAAAAAATTTCGATGAAAAAGTCACTCGCGCCAAAATGTTTGCCTGCGGAGATGTCGAGATTGGGCACGTAGTCACCAGCGAAGCTTTAGCTAGAATTGAAGAGAGTGATTTAGAAAATCCAGTTAAACTTGCAGATGATGAACAAAGTGACTTGGTTGCTGGCACATATGAAGGTATCTAATAGTTATTAATGTAAATAAAAAAGATCATTGACATACTAAGGAGCAGTTCAGTACTTATAATATAGCTTGATCTCAGTTTTTATATTTATTAACTTTAGCTAAAGATTACTCCAACCTACAATGGGTTATCGAGATAAAAACTAGCCATGTCCTTCTCCAATGTCCAATTTATATGCATACCAAAATTCCATACCAGACTTACTTTTGAATTTATAATATTAGTATAGATCTATATCTTAGGAGAATGCTTAAATAAACATTTATTTTATGACCATTTTTTGTTCCAGGAGGAGTAAAGGTTTGGGAATGTACATATGATGTCATTGAGTTTCTTGAAAATGATTGTGAAATTAATTTTGACAGTAAAAATGTTCTTGATTTGGGATGTGGAGCTGGCATTCTAGGAATCTATGCATTTATGAAGGGGTCCCATGTTACTTTTCAAGATTATGTAAGTATAAACTAATTGTTTTGATTTTATCCAAGTGTCCATACTATATAATATTTATTAATCTGAAAGTAGCTATCTCTGGGGTCTGTTACACTTTCACGACTAAACCATTGCACAGATTGCAATTAAACTTGGCATGTAGATACTTTACAACTTAAAGAAGGACATAAAGGCTATTATTAACAGCTATAATTGACATAACAAAAACATAGCTCTGCTGGAGAGTATAAAAGTCTGTATTTTTTTATATTTGCATTTTCTTTCCAGAATAAGGAAGTGCTAGAATATGTCACAATACCTAATGTTTTACTAAACATAGAGGAGGAAAGTAATAGAGCAATTGATATAAAAAAGTGTGATTTTTACTGTGGAGACTGGACCTCTTTCAACAAAAAATTACCTAATGATATTGTCTATGATTACATTCTTACATCAGAGACAATTTATCGTCCTTGTTATTATGACAAACTAATTTCCTTGTTCACTCAAAGATTGAAGAAAGATGGAGCTGTGTATGTTGCAGCTAAAACTTATTACTTTGGAATTGGAGGTGGAATAAGAGAATTTGAAAGAGCCATAGAGAATAATGGAAAGTTAAAAAGTTGTGTTTGTTGGAAAAGTACTGGCGGTATTCAAAGAGAAATTTTAAAAATAACTCATAACAAACCTTAACCTTTAATTGTATCTTTTTGTACATTAACATTAACAGTTCAAATATATTTTTTTGGTAAAATTATTTCTTTTTTGCTAAGGCGACAATCGTTCATACACCCAGCCATCCTCTCCTTCATGCAACAGTTTGCCATCAGGAACTTCATTCGTTTTTGGTCTTCTGAACTTTATTCTATCATGGAGACGATCACGTTGGCCTTGCCAGAATTCAACGGTTTTTGGATGAATAAGGTAGCCTCCCCTATAATTTAAATAAAAATATGTTTACTATTAATGAAAATGAATTATAACATTAATTGTCATTTTTCGAAAATTCTTAAATCAAGAATTTATTTTATTTTAATAAATTTCACTTAGCATTGTCAATTTTTCATAAAACCAAAAAAGAAAAATTATATGCATATTTTAAAAAATGAACAATTTAACTTGAGGGCTTTAGGAGGGAATTTAAAACATTACCAATATGATGGCTTTGGAATTTCTTTTTGTGGTATCATGTACTGTTGTTCCAAAACTCTTTCCTTTTCACACAAAACATCTCTGGACTCAATAGGAGTACTCTGAGAGCTTGTACATGCTGCAATCTGACTCGGGACAGGCCTTGAATGGAAGTAAGTGGTTGACTCCTCTTCAGATAATTTTTCCACACAGCCTTCAATTCTAACAGATCTGTTTAAAATTTCCCAGTAAAATGTGGCTGCTACATTTGGATTCATATCCTGAAACGTGGCAAAATAAAAATTGTACTTAAAATAAAAAAAAAACAACTTTTTAATGTAATAAAAAAGTATCTACCATTTCTTGAGCTTTCCTACTTTCATAATTGGTGAAGAACTTAAAACCGTCTTTCCCATATCCCTTGCATAGTACAAATCTAGCAGATGGTATACCTTCCCTAAAAATAAAAAAAGTATTTTAACTAAAATATTTCAATATATGTATAAAAAGATGTAAAAATTATAAATTAGTAATAATATAGGATAATGGTATCTCATATCTCAAGTTTAAAAAAATAAATGAACATTATCTCATAGACAGTATATACATAGTATTTTTTAAATAATATACAGAAGTCTCAATACTTCACTGTTAATTCGACAACATAATTTTATACATTCAACTGACATGTAAAATTTCTGTCTGTGCATAATATATTAATTTCTAAACAATACTACTAGTAGTCCTGATGTTAGTATTGCAACTAGAGACCATCAGAATAAATTTCAATATTTTAGAAAGTATGCTTGTTTTCATAAATGTTTTTTAAAGATAAACAACAGTTTTGTGTTATTACAAACTTTAAACTTGTTTGATTGTTAAATGTAAACAAATAAGGGGGTAGTGTTTTATTAGTGTGTACTGGCAAGAAGCAACTCGACTGTGGTGTAAATAATAAAACAGGCTTATTAAAGGTTATTTTTGTGGTTAATTTTTTATTGATGTCATTGATGAGAGTTTAAGAGGCTATAATATTGTTAAAGAGTCTATGCATTACATAAGTTTAATATAATAATAAAAAATAAATAATTAAAAGTGAACTCATTTTTTTTAAAGGCAACTGCCCTATGAATAATCCTGTAACGTGGAGTACTTTAGAAACATACACAAAACAGAAACAAAGAACACCCAGACTGGGGAGAATAATTTGTGGTTCACACAAAGTTTCCTTCCATATGGAGTTTAAGGCCACAATACTCTGCTCAGTAGAAAGCAGCAGTCGACTGCATATACCACTACTGCACCTTGATGCACTTAGATCGCAATAAATTGTGTTCCTTAATCCTTCGGGATGACTTTTTTACAAATTAGAATGAGAATTAAGTAGATGTAAAGCTTTTAAATTAGTAAAATAATATTCAGAACTATTTCATAAATGTTATAAGATAACAAATATTTAGAACTATAGCCTTTTTCAAGATATCAACAAAACATTTGAAAAATAAATTACATTAACGATAGTGTCATAAAGTCACAGTAAATAGTTTATAGTGTAGATAAGAGTTGTGATGAAATACTTCTACTAAAAGATAACATACTTTGTGGCAGTTGCTAAGCACATTGCATTGGGCTCCAGAATCTCCTTCCTAGAACAAGCTTCTTCAAACCATGCTTTGAATTGACCAAAGGGTTCTTTCGAAACCAAATGCTTCTCCAAGAAGGTCTCATCTTTGTCTTTATATCTAATTCTCATGCCTGTAAAAAATTCTGATTTATTGTTTATCTTTGGATTTTAAACAGTGTTAAAATTTGTACAAATAGATTATTAGAAAAAAAGGGGAAAATGTTAACGAGTTATCAAATACTTTAACAAAATGTTTATGCTGAAATACAGTTAGAGACCTTGAAAAAAAATTACTAGAATATTCTTCAACTCACCTCCAATATCAATACTCATTTTTCTTAAGGTAACAGGTGCAAGTTTACAGTAATATGCGAAATGTATTAAAAGCTTACAGCCTGCATTCATTTACAACAGCTAAATAAATAAAAATTTAAATTTAATATGCTTTTTCTTGTTATTTTATATGATAAATATGACTGCCGATATAACAAAATTAAGAGCAATAGAAGAACAGATAATAAGAATGCCTGGCTGAAGTGAGCAACTACGATTTATTACAACTATCGTTTCGTAACTATAGAAGATAACTGCCTTTTAATGCAGCCTTCAAAGTTAGAGCAGGAACAGGAGCTTTATGTGCACAGAATACTTATACTCCTAGCGGAGTTAATATGTCACTGTCACTTCTCCCTGCTTGTTGCAGCATTAAATGTCACCCATATGTCATTGTTAGTCAGGTCAGTTCCGTTTTAGGTATATTTTAATCCATACATTATAATGGAATTTCGTTTTTTAGCGAAGATCAAATAGTAAATAAAATCTAAACAATATTCTTACAGAATGTATGACTTTAAACGATAAATATTTATTTTTCAAAAAGATTTGTTATTCGTTTGTGATACTTAATTCTATGGTAGTTGTAGAATTATTAACTCATTGTATTTTAATTTTAGTCAAACCTTGTAATTAATCGACGTATTTATTATTGGTTGATTACCAGTGTACACGAAGTAAATCGGATATTGACGGAACTAGACAGAACTGCTGAGTGCTGCCCTAGTTGTTCTGTGTCCAACTGTCAGCAAATAGTGGCGTGTTGGAATTTACTTGGAAATTGTAAATTTTCGTATAGCTATCTTTTTATTAAATAAATTAACTCACTAACAATGGAATCGGAAGTTATAAAGGAAAAAATTCACACGGAGCCAATGTTAAATGACCCACGATACATAACCTTATTAAGTGGAATAGTCCTTGTTTTTACTCTAAGTAAGTAATTTCTAAACTATGATACAATAAACTAGCATTATTATGAACTGCTACCATCATTCGGATTCTTTTATA
This sequence comes from Hyphantria cunea, assembly GCA_003709505.1. Taxonomy (NCBI): domain Eukaryota; kingdom Metazoa; phylum Arthropoda; class Insecta; order Lepidoptera; family Erebidae; genus Hyphantria; species Hyphantria cunea. The sequence continues at coordinate 448,390 of PKRV01000557.1, read as the reverse complement.
TCTTCTTAATTTATGTTGCCCCACTCTTCACCCTTTTTTCTCTATTTTACTTGAAACATATGTCACGTCGCCAAAAAAAAATAAAATAAACAAAGCGTAATTTCTTTTAGATAACTTTATATAATAATAGTATACTGATAATTGTCTTTTAAGTTGTAATAAACATCTTGTTTCAGTATTTTGGTGGTGTTTCACTAGAAGACGTCATCTTCGTAGATCTGTATTGTTGATGGGTCTCTCGGACTCAGGTAAAACATTGTTGTTCGTGAGACTTGTGTACTCTCAGTATAGACAAACGTTCACATCTATGAAGGAAAATGTGGAAGAGTACCTAACATCTAGTGTAAGTTTTTGGTATTGTTATTAAACTGTTTTTACCCCCAACCTCAATGCTACATCAGGAGACCAATCTGTTACGAAACCTCTAGTCTCTAAAAGAAAAGATGTTTGCTTACACTTGTCTTTCCATTTTCATACTGTTAATGAATTAAAAAAGTTAAGCAAACAAAACATGTTACTTGCTAATGTAGTGAAAAATATAGAAGAGGAAAACCTCCTCCTTAAAGAGAGGCCTATCTCTGGCAGTGGACTGATATAGACTGTTGCTTGAAATCAAAGTATAATGATTGAAAAAACCTCATAACCTATTATGATGGCATAAAATAGAAACAAACAAAATTATAAATTGTACAAAAATTTTCAAAATGTAAAGTTTGTGAGGTTGTAGGTAATCTATGAAACTACTGTACTGATTTGAAAATTCTTATTCTTATAGAAAGTCCCACTGTTTGTGAGAGTCAATGTGGGTAAAAGCTAGTTTTTTTTTATATAAAGAAGACAATTGTCATTTTCAGAATTCATTAAAGATTGTAGACCTACCTGGCCAAGAAAGATTGAGAAACAAATTTTTTGATCAGTATAAGAGCAGTGCTAAGGCAATAGTTTTCGTCATTGACTCTGTTACCATACAGAAGGAGATAAGAGATGTGGCAGAGTAAGTAAACATCCTATTAATTCTAACAAAATAGATGGTAATATAGATACAAAACAAAGTAATCACAGAAATTAATTTATGACAATCATAAGGCAAACTGCTACTTTCTAGGAATAACAATAGTAATTAACAGCTATAAGTACTGTAATTGTACTTTTTATTATTTTACGTAAATAATGAAGCAGGAAAAGACCAATCACATTTAAAAAATAATTGTTAGTTTTCTTACATAATTGTAACAATTATAAAACCTATACAACAATAATATATAAAATACAATAATTACAAAAGATACACTTTTTTTTAAAGTAAGAAGAGTACATAAATCAATATAACTTTGTACGTTATTTTTTATTCTCTGAAAGTTTGTGAGGATTCGAGTGAGTGAGGATACCAGAGGCCCATATCCCGACCCCTCCCCTTCCCCATCTCCCAAAGGCCGGCAGCGCCTTTGTGACGCCTCTAATCTTTTTGGGGTCCATGGGCGGCGATAATCGCTTACCATCAGGCGACACGTTTGCCCCCTATTCCATAAAAAAATGCACGCTTGTTACCCTTTCGCTCAAAAACTACTGAATGGATTTAGATGAAACTTGATGCTATGTTTTCACACCTGTGAGGACTTGGCAGGCACTCACAAACTCCAATCCTTCACAAACACTCGCGATTGCTTCCTTTGACCTGTGTTCAAAAAACGACAACAATTCGGGTCGGCAACAAGCTATCACAACCTTACGCAACCCAAGCCAAACAGCCCGTTTGCACGTTTTTGTTTTTGGAGGGTTGTCGAAGCATGCCACGCAAAACACACCATCAGAGTAATGATATGTTATACCTCGTTATTGTTATGTTATGATGTTATTGGAGAGGCCTATGTCCAGTAGTAGACTGTGATAGGTTGACAATGATGATGATACGTCAGAATAACATATTTACTGCGAAAACCGACATAGTGGAGGTGGAGCAGGTGTTAAAGCAATAACTTATACTTTGTTGAAAAGTGAAAATCATTTTGTCTTTATAATACCTACATTGATATTGTTACTTACAGGTATTTATATACAGTCTTGTCAGACACCACAGTACAGCGCAATAGTCCTGCATTATTAATTCTGTGCAATAAGCAGGACCAACCTTTGGCTAAAGGAAGCCAGGTGATCAAGAACTTATTGGAGAAAGAAATGTAAGTTTAGCTTTACTTAAGTATTAACAGTGAGTTGATAATTGCACAGATAGCATAATGGTGCATGCATAGCATAATGCATCCTGTAAAGTCTCTTGTGCCACAGGATAATATACCCAGTGGGGAAAGACACTAAAAATAATAGTAGAATGCATATGAATCCTTTGCCTTGTTACTTATTTTCTTGTTGATGATTGATACATTACATCACTAGTTATACACTATGGCATTAAAAATCGAATACCCACATAACTATTTTGTTATTACCTCGGCAAGTGCTACCCAAAACATACAGGACTTAAATAAAGCTTACTATATGTAAATAAAATAAGTCCTAAAAAACTATTAGTTAATAAAATATACAGAAAAAGAAATAGTAATATGCAGTTGGTTGGTGATTATGCTATACAGATGATTAACATTTAAATTCCTTATATATGTGTATGATTCACATATAGTTGACCTGAGTCTATCTATATTTTTTTTTTCTTAAAGATGTATCCCGCTTTAGGAATAAAACTTCTGTGTTGCGGGGGACTTTACTAACATACATGACATCACAAAATGACGTTCCATGTGGGATTTGAATTTGCTTAGTGGAAAGCGGCTTGCCGACCGCTTAAACTAGGCTAACGGTTCAGTTAATCATACAATCTGTTCAATAAAGGTAAAAATAATCCCTAATAATTAAATTGGAAGTGATTAAATTTTTCATTATATTTTAGTAACCTCGTGAGGATCACAAAATCCAGCCAGCTTCAGTCTGTTGACCCATCTCAAAACAACGCTTCAACTTACATTGGTAAAATGGGGAAAGACTTCGAATTTTCTCACCTTTCACTCAGAGTTGATATTGCGGAGAGCTCTGCTAACACCGGGGATGATGATAACCCAGCTGACATCAAGACTTTGCAAGACTGGATCTCTAAATTTTAGTTATTATTTTTACAATTTTATACAATTAAAATTTACAGTTTTATTAAATTTCAACGTTGTGAATTATAAATTCACCATGCAAAAAATTTGTGTTCTTTTTGTTTTAAGGCTAGATCATTATTGTTTAAAACCATTTATATACTGTTCACTTAACTTAAACTAGCTTCCTCAAATTCTGATTGTGTTATTTTTTTTAGCAAGTAATGGATCTCTTTATTTGTTTATAATAAAACGTGTTTCGCTTTTGTCAGTAGCACATAATTTAAGTAATTGCAACACTATCCCGTTCTTTTATTTTCATTAGTAGTAAGTTATACATAGAATTCCAATTTGCTTTTACTTCGTTTGCTAATTGCGCATGCAACATAGAAAAAAAATTTCAATGGTTGATTGTTGGTGTAAATAAAGTTGACTGATTTTTTTTAATAAATTGGTTTATTTATCCTAATTGCCCCTTACTTTAATTTGTGGCTGGGAATCCCTCGTGTACCACTCACCGGTGGTTATGTCAGACTCAAACCGACCAAGAGCCGCACACCGGTCAGGAAACCAGGTGTAAAACCTAGGCAAGAAAAAGAAATTCCTGGTATTCCAATTGCCATAAGAAATGATGATCCCTGTCCCAATGGCCTTATGACAGGATATATCGAGATCTCCTCGACAACCTCAGCTCCCTTGGGCTATTATAATAAATGTTGGGTTTCGGGGGTACGGCACTGCGAACTTCACAGCAGCAAGATGTGAGTATTTGACTTGTTAAAAACTTAGAAACACTGATAGAAAAACATTCATCAACTAAGTTTCTGGTAATCGGTGGAATGTAGGAGCATCATAACTTTAGCGTAGTGCAGTTCCGTGCCGAAACAATGATCCCTCGATAACCTTGTAAGTTGCCGAAGTATCATAAGCTGTGTGGGAAAATACTGTGTCTAAAATAAAATAAGATTTTTTTTTTGTTATTTGTATTTGTTAGTACATATAATTATTTATTTACATATAAACTAGCTGTTGCGCGGCTCTGCCCCCGTATATGTCGGTTATCGCGGCAAATAGTAGCCTGTGTTATTCTGATGTATAACCTATAATTCTGTAAAGTTTTATTAAAGTCTATCCGTAGTTTTTACGTGAAAGGGTAACAAAAATCCACCCATAGTTACAAACTATTGCGTTTATAATATTAGTAGGATATTAATCATCGTCAAATTTACTAAAAACTAGAATTTAGTTGTTTGTAAGGTAATTATGTACTGCAGTCGAAATTAGCCTACTGACAATAGGCTACTGTAAAACTATTAAATGGGCTCTGTATTCAATCACTTAGTTTAGGAATAGTTTAGGACTTCCTCGAATTGCCTCAAATATCATTCAGTAGTTTTGACATTCGTTTTTGATCACCAACACTTGTCGTTGTCGGTACGGGTACATGCTCCATATTTTCGTAAAATGTACAATCACCACAATTAGTGATGCAACTAGTTTACGGGAGTTGTATATTATGCGTAATGATGGATTATAGATCCCGTAGATGTAGTAAGAGCCGATTAAAGGTGTAAACTGCGTCAGTGGCCCATTAACCCAGTGGCCAGCATTGCAAAGGAGGTGAACATCTCCTTTACAAAGATGTCTTGTCATGCAGTGGACTGTCAAAGACTGTTGATGATGACGATGACGAATGATCATCATCAACAACCCTTAATGTCCCACTGATGGGCTCGGGTCTCCTCTCAGGAGAGGGTTAAGGCCATACGTCCCCACGCTGGCCAAGTGCAGGTTGGGATGATGAATATTCGGTAAGATTTCTTTTACGTGAGCTTGACAAAGTGACTATACTCTTCCTGATGGAAAGAATAAGCTAAATCTAAGAGTAGTGGTCACCGTACTCATTTTGAATACAGACAATGCAACAATGAGGCATGGTTAACCACACTTTGTCGGCCTATTGAGGTGCTTTTGCATCATTGGGCCTTTGGTCTCGCATTTACTAATGAAACACGACATGTTATAACTACATATATAAAAACGTAAAAGGTTTGATCACCTTTAAAACTTGTTCGATCGTTATTTTGAATACAAATTGCCATCATAAAACGTGTAGGCGCTAACAGGGACTAAACAAGTAGATACTTAATACAAAAATATTATTTGTACATACATGTGTAAAGAACATGATCAGATATTGTTTTATTATCGATCTATGATAACACTAATTTATGCTATCTCCATTATTTCACGTACCTATTTGATTCATTTCATAGTTAATTCTTAATTTAATTTCAAACAAAATGGTCCACAGATGTTTCGTGTAGGCACTTTGAAATGAATAATACACATAATATGGGGCCTACAACACACATATCTAATAATATTTACGTAATATAAATGAACATTTCTCCAAAGTATTTATTCTACAATATTTTTATTTTATGTACAATTTTCTTGCTATGTTTGAAATATTTTTCTCATAATACTCGGAATTGTGCATTTTAAGCCTATCGCAGTCCATTACTATCTCCTATTTGGCAGGCATATATTCTATCTACTTATTTTTATAAGTAAATACGTCGTGCATACTTTTGTAACTTTCGCACGGAAAAAAGTACCCCTTTTCTATATATCGTACACTCCAAAACTATTACTAACTGTTACCAAAGAATCAGAACCGGTCAGGTGCAAAAGATATTCAATAGCCGTTTTTTTAACCCTTCCTTTAAAAAAATGGCACTGTGAACAAAATTGACAGCATATATTAATGATTCTAAAATGATTCAGCTAAATTTCAAGATCAATACCAATATTGATAACCCACTCTAATTGTTATTTTTGCATATTCATGACTCGAAAATATTGATGAATATTCTATAATGATTGTTCTTCTATTGAATAGATAAAGGGTTGCAAAGTTTATTGAATATTTTTTGCATGTAACATAACAATCATTAGTATGTAAATGATTTAGAACGTGTCGCGTCTATTAAGTCATATATTATGCATTTTTATAGCTTGATTGAATAACCGATATATTCATTGTTGTTATTACAAAAGTTAAATATAGTTATTCTTTGCTAGATCTATTAAATATAATTCTCGTGTCACGTTGTAGGTCACTATGAAATCCAAAACTATCTAATCGATTTTTTGGAACATGTGTTTTGCTCGTTAAAATAGTTAGTACCTATAGTTAACATTACGCTTAGACCAATAGGAGCCGAGCATGATTGAAAAGAGACGCAGACGAAAAGCATGGTTCAGCTAGTATTATAATGTATTGTTAGCATTTTACAGGTGGCCACAATAACTTTTCATAAGACAATATAAGTTTAAATAGCCGTTCGAGCATACAAATTCTTCGTTCGAACATAAAACCCTTCCATAGTTTTTGTATAATCTGTATTTTTATAACTTTAGATCTCCCGATAGACCAGTTTTTAGGTTATATAAGTTTCAGTTTGCTTCCATCGATGTGGGAATAGGACAATACAAACTATACAATATGCTACTCTGTCGTGGCAGTATTCTATTACATTTGACAGATAAATCTGATATGCAAAAGTACGTAGTGGTTTCGGGCTTAAAACTGATTATAATTTATAGACTAAGAAACACCGAAAGGAATATACCACCTTGCCGTTAGTATTTTCGTAGGTTTCTCATTGGATGGGAGCGTTTTACTGAGCTTCTTTCGAGTATTCTAGTAGGCTTGTATGACACCCTAGTATGCTCCCTAGAGCAAACTCCACAGGACGAGAGAACAAGTGATGGAAAACTTAATAATAATCTTTTACCAAACCAAACCTCCTTCTAAGAAGAGGATGTCTCCACCGTTATAAAAGATTGTCGATGAGGAAACATTGAATAAGCAAAACCAAAGCAAATGTATGCGTGATGTAATAATCAACACATTATTTTAAAAGCTCTTAATAATTTTGACCTATGTTATTTGTTCTTACGTTTTATACAAAAGTAATTTATAATTACATATATCGTAATTAGTTAATAACGTACTATGTATGTATACTAGAGCATAATTATAACGTGTACTACGATTACTAAACTCAATTATTATTAGTTCTCACGGCTAAGGTCTTACGCGTTGGTCTCTCACGGACATCGCAAGGTGCCTTCCCAATCACAGTGCAGATAGCGTTCTTTAATATCGGTGAGTGTACAAAAGCTAACCTGCCATTTATCTTATTGTACACTACACAATGCAAAGCTTAATAGTGACTGCAATAGAGATCTTTTTGAGAGCATTTTGGTGGCGGCCTTTGAGATTCTTCTCAGAAAAAAAAGCAACAGAAAAAGTTGAAAACTTGTGAATGACTTGACGTGGGAGGCATTGAATTTCTACTAATACAATAACTCTGTTTTTGCTGTAATACTTTCACGGTTAAACCGCTTCACCGATTGTAATTAAAGGCAAGGAGATTCCACGATTCTTGAGGAAGAAAGTTTCTTTTTGAGTAATAAATTTATATTTAATGATAATAAATAAAATAAATATAGTTTTATTCACCTAGTGACTAGGTAAGTAATGTATGTATAAAGTTAATAGTTTTTATCGTAAAAATATTTCGATGGTTTAAATAATAAAGAGAAAACGACTTTTTGTTTCAGAAAAATTACATCTCAACCCATAATATTTTTTTAAACTATCAATTACAGATGCGATGTCGTGATAGATTGAACGTATTCTTGGATTGTAGTGAACTTTTTGCGATGTTCTCCATTAACCGTAGTCAATGAAGTGAAAGAATCAATCAAACGCTTTTTGTTGGTATGCGGCTGCACTTCTCTCGTCCATATTAAGGGGAAGTTACTTAAAAACGTGAACATCACTACTGTTCTCTAAAAATCGGTTGAACCGTTTTGGAGGAGTTTGATAAACAACACTGTGACAGTAGATTTTTCATTTATTTATTTCGATAGATAGGAGGTGTATTAGATGGGTTTAATTCGAATGTAACACTTACACACATTTACAAAAACACAACATAGACAGTGCCTTAACACCAGGTACGCGTGAGAAAAAGTTTGTTATCCACATAATCCACATCCCGCCCGTGGGAATCGAGGATCATTACATTCATAACTAGCTTTCGTTTACCTTTTTATAATATTTATTATAAAATCGTATGTGAAAAACTCTAATACCTGAACATTAATATATAAGGGATGACAAAAAGTTAAATAAAAATGACATGGGATATACCTACATATTTTTAAGGCATTTATGAAAGGCATTATTTCAGAATAAGAATTCTGTGGTCGGCTTGACTCGCCGAAGTGTCTAAATTATGCTTAACATTTTTACCGATTTTAATAACTGGAAAGAAAAGTTAAGTCGGTTGATGTCAAAAAATCAAAATGTCTTCGCCAATTGAACTCAAAATCTGGTCCGATATACTTGTAAGCCACTTCAAAGATTGTTTTAATCGAATTTTTTCATTATTCAATCAATTTTGACTGCCTCTGTTGGGCAGCGGTAGCTTAAGCGATTGTTGTGCTTGAGGTCTTGGGTTTGATTCCCGGGCGGACCAAATGTTTGTATGATCTGCAAATATTTGTTTGGGAGTTTGAGTGTTTTCTATGTATAATGTGTATGTATTTACAAAAAAAGTATTTATGTATTTATATTAGTTGTTTAGTACCCATAGTACAAGCTCTGCTTAGTTTGGGACTAGATGGCGTTGTGTGTTAAATGTCCAAAATATTTATTTATTATTTTATTTAAATGTTACAGGCAAGTTGAACTTGCCAGCGAATTTATCAAGATACCTACAATAGTGTTTCGGAAAATACTCACACACTGTTTCTTTGTGTCCTTTTTGCTGATGATGTTTGTCGCGGTTGTGAATTGACCCTTAATGAAGAGCAATAAGAACTCTTTCGTGATTAAATAAAATACTATGAGCTGTTGTCATAAATGTTATCTACATAATATGAGTAGGTACAAAAACCGTTTAAATATAAATATCCCCGTTTCAAAAGAAGACAAACGTATCCCTCCGTGTGTGGTCCTAATGGAAATCAGCGCTAATTTCAATATTTATAAACAAATTCGAAGTCGTTGCATCTCCGAAGACGCAGTTATGCAAAATACAGGTATTTCTGTAATTGGTGATGTTGAAACTAGAGTAGATTAAAGAATAAATTAGATTTTGCTGTTTTGATACTCGGTAAATTGAATGCATAAATAGTCCAATTAGTAATTTAAACTTGTATCGGCAGAATGCTTTTTGTTTTTTATTCTGATATTAATAATTCAAAGTATTTTTTTTTAATTATGTGCAATTATCTTTTAAATTATAACCTCAGTGGCGCAGTGCAACTACTGAGCTTGAGATTTGAGGATCTATTCCCGGGTCGGACCAAATATTTGTATGATCTAAATCTATTTGTTTCGGAGTTTAGAAATTTTCTACGTTATGTATCATATTATATACGTTATATATTTCAAATTAAGTATGTATGTATTTATCAGTTGTCTAGCTCCAGTTAGTTTGAGACTAGATGACATTGTTTCAGATGTCCTAAAAATTAAAATATTATTATTTATATAGATTCTAAAGTCATAGATAAACACACAATAGCAATGAAGTCATTAAAATTAAGAAGTAAGATTCGCAAAAATGTCTCATTTGGTCCTAACTTAATTGCCCTCGGCTACGCTCATAGCTGTTTCTTATTTCTGAGTTTAAAAATGATTAACTTTCATGCCGTTCATCTTTTTTTTTACCATTAGAGATGAAATTCCAGAAAAATATCATTGTGGGTGCAAAGAACATAAATATCACCAGTTGCTAAAATATCTAATCTTTAACCGGCTTAGGCTCTGTGTTGCCGAAATGGTCAGCCAGATTAAGTTGTCGCACCCACAGAAAAAAATAATAGAAATATCCAAGTAAAAGGCCTGCTTTTCCACACTGATGAGGATTTAGATGTGGCGGTACTTCGCGGCGGTACGGATTCGAAAACTGGTCGAAGGTGCACAATTAACTGACTACCGTGAAATAAGCGTGGCGTGCTGTAGATGCCTGACCCCTGTATAATGGGATAGGGTTGCCAGTTTGTCAATAAATAAGTTTGAGTTGACGTCATTGAACATTGAACACGCAAGTCCTGGAAGAATATTTTCTAAGTATAAAATCAAGTCACTGTTTGTTCATTTAGATCTTTTGAAACACTCAACGAATTTAAATGCAGTGTTCGGCAATAGATAGAGTGGTTCAAGAGGAAGGTTTATTTGTATTACTATCTGTGACCCGCAGTTGTTGTTGTACCTTTACAATACGAACCGCGTGTAACACCGCGGGGCGCGGCCTGTTTTAAATACCATTAAACATAAAATGATTTTAAAAACTGATTCAAATTGTACATTTGAAACTGCTTTGTTACTTTACATTTAATGGCACCTAAGACTGGAATTTTTAAGCCCAATGCAATCTGCGAACGAATGCCTCCATTTTTATTGTTTTATATTAAGTGTAAAAATAAGAAGGTATACATCAGGTCAGCATATCCCTGATTTTTCATTCCAACTTGCTGCCTTGCGCTCGCCTCGTCTTTGTCGGCACGGTCTTGTTGACATATGGCGGGGCAAATCTTCATTCCGCGGCATCTTTGATCCCACTCACCGTATTATTTAATTTTGATGTACGCCTCATACGTTTTTTAAATAACGTAATTGGAGTTTACTTGACGATTTTTCCCGTGATATGTAGACAGAACACGGACTTAAAAGATCCCGACTGCGAACAATGAATCAGGATTATATTAATTATATTAATTTTAGGTTTTAAAGTAAACATACACCCTCAGTATATCTACGTTTTTCAATCTATTTTTTATGGAGTAACAAACGAGCAGATGTATCGCCTGATGGTAAGCGATAAGCGCCGATCATGGACACCCGTAACACCAGAGGCGTCTTAAGTGCGTTGTCGGGCTTTTGTGGGAAGGGAGGGTTTATTCCTCCGGTATCTTCACTTACTCGGTGAAACACAGCGAAGCTACTGTTTCACACCGGTTGGTTTTCTGTGAGGCTATGGTATCACTTCGGTCGACCCGGTCCATTCACGTCGAAGCGCGGTTCTCCCACTGTAAAAATTATACATCAAACTATATCATAAAATGACTTATTATTATTCTATATATGCTACAGAGGATCAATTTTTCTATCTACAGTCGAATGTCGTTCACTTCAAAAGCAGATTCTGCGATTTCAATAACTAAGATTTGTGAGAAGTTCTTCACAAATCTTAAAATTATATATTATTTTCATTCACAAATCTTAAAATTATATATTATTTTCAGATCGGTATCAATCTCAATCAATAAATAAATATACATAGAGTTCGGAAACATAGCTCCGACCTTTTGAATCTTGCACTGGTAAATAGTCCCAAAAAAGACATCCTTTGCTTTCAGGTTATTTTAAAAGTTTTATTAAAACAAACGAGGCGCTCATAGCCCAGTTGCACTCGGTGATTAGAAACAATCAGCGAGGGTAAGCAACGATGGCGCGGTCAGTACCTGGATGGGTGACCGCTAGTGGCATGTTACCATGAGTGTCTCCGTGATTCGGAGGTCACGTTAAGCAGTCGGTCCCGGTTGTTATCATACGATAACAGTCGTGAAGCTTAGTTGGAGGCCTTTGGGGCGGCTTAAAAACATCCAACGGCAAGATTTACGTAGCCACAACGTATTCTTGCCAGTCCCCAACCCGCACTTGGCCAGCGTGGGGACGTATGGCCTTAACCCTCTCCTGAGAGGAGACCCGAGCCCAGCAGTGGGACATTATGGGTTGTTGTTGTATTAAAACAAACAAAATAATTATAAGTAATAAATAAAGTGCTGAATATTCTTAAATAAAATGATTACACTCATTACCCTCATTGTTTAACTACCTGCAGAAATACTCGTTATATTAATACACAGTCACAGTAGCAATTAAGTTTATTAAGGGATAAAAAAACATTGCATATGAGTAATGACTGAGCTATCGTGAGACTGCAGTACCTACTAACGATGTGCCTGCTTAAGTCCGCCTACAATCCTTACTGACCTCCATAGCACGAGCTCATTGGTTCATACTACTATGTTCAAGTAGTCCAAGAGCATTTTATCATAATTCTCTTTTTTAATCCGAATATCACAAGTGAGTGAGATGAAAATATATTTTTCAACATATATAGGAGCGAAACAAACGTCACAACGGTAGGGAGAAAGAAGTATTTTAAAACTGTTAGTTTTTGAGCGGTAATTATATTGATCCAGTATGTCGTACAGTCAAAAGTGGTACAAAACTATACAATGGTAAGGACACAATTGTAATGGTTTTTACAAATGAAGGAATAAATGAATGGCTCAGAAATATGATCAATCGATCACTACGATGATCGGTGACTTTTTTTAATGTGTAATGAAGTAATGAAACATTTATTGAATGCAGTTATCCTCTCAAGAGTAGATTGGAAGAATGATATTAATAACTTATGTGCAATAATTACCTACATGTTATACAAGATTTTTTTTAAAACAAATATCTTTTTTAATCCTTTAAAGATTTTTTTTTCATCAAATGATAAATGACATTCAATAATTGTTCAGATTTTGAAGTTAAATTAACATTGTAATTATGGCAAAACGGTCGTTTTGCATTTATTATTTGATGAAAAAAATACTTTAAGGAATTTAAAACAAGTTGTTTGTTAATATAAAGTCTTAAGATCTAATTTAAGATGCTTCGGCGCAACTAAGTATTTTAAGTCGCACGTGTTCTCAATTAATACACATATTTACGAAAATAACTGAACGACTTTTTATATTCGACACAGTTAAAACAGAATTCATTCAGAGAACTGTCATACCAATAATAACAAATTTGATTTTTATTAATTGAACTGCCCACGAGAGCAATGATGGGCAAGCGCAAGAACGACGGACCATACATCTGCTCCATTTATTAATACCATCGACAATAAAACATTTGAAACACGTTCTTGCGAATCAATACTCGCGTTCCTGATATGAATTATTTATGTATTTTATTGTCGCTTTATCGCCCGCATCTCTGAGCGGAGCAAAGCGGCGGCGGGCGGCCGCCAGCGGATGCCGCGCGCCTCCACCTCTTCGACTTGAAATAATAATCAGAACATAATTTTATTTTTGACAAATAACTGGTTAGCGTTGGGTGTGTGCTGGTTTTTGTGTAGTGTCGTGGATTCCGGGGCCACCGCTTTATTGCCTGAGTAAATATAAGAAGATGCTGTCGGTATTCCGATCTCGTGTAATTGTCCTCTACGAATGCAGCGCAAGAAAGTGCCTTGTATAAAAGCTGAAGAGGCCTGTGTACCTGTACTGAGTTATGGAAGAAACTGCTTGTTTTTTTAGATGAAATATTCTTGAATTTTTTTTGATATTTTATTTCGTGTTTTTGGTGCTGCAAGGGTACTGCATTTATTTGCAGCAAGGTAGATTTAAAATTGATTTAATTTTTACTTACACAAAAATATCAACATAACCACATTTCTAAAAGTAGTTTTGCGTAATAATTGTATTAAAAAATCCATATCAAAAATTTATATTGACGAATATAGGTTTTACATTGACATGTCCGTTCTTTACAGATATCTGGGTAAAGTGCTAAAAGCCCTGGAAAATTAAAAAAAAACCAGTTACTTCCACGGATTAAAGAACATTATGAATCGTCCTGTCAATTTTGCTAGTAATATGATGACGTTAAATCGGTCATCAGGATGGCGCTATGGGATTGTTAACGCCGATACCAACGACTTCAATGAAATTTTGTTAAGTACCTACAGTTCCATACTCAGTAGCTATTTAGTAACATATTTTTGTTAGCTAGTTAATTGTTGTTATCAGCTAGTATTTTTTCCTCTATAAACGTATTCAGTTTTTCTTCATTTGCAAAGGTAGATAAGAAAAACAATTGATGCTGCATATATTAACAATCACGGGGTGAATTTTTTTTTTTAAAATATATCTTCTTAATAAAGACCATCGAATTTCCGATGAATTTTCACTAATTAAGTAAGATTCAATTCCACATAATGATGCTTGTCTGTTCGTGAGACCAATTACTTGTTGTTTATCATTTGCTACTTACTATAACTACTACATTAAAGCTGTCGCAGAACTTGACACTGCACTTTTTTAGACGGTGAAATATTATCTTGTTGAGAAATATTTTTTAAGTTCTAATACAATCAGCTGACGAGATTCAATACGTTATTTGTCTTGTGTTCTGTCTATTGACACATAATTGATATTTATCAAAAGGCATAAGTTTGTTTGTATTAAGAAGTTAAGAAGTTATTCTCATTCCTTTCTGACACCACGAGATGATCATGTTGGGAATGGGATGGGAATAGGAAATTTCGACAAATACTAATCAGCTTGAAAATTGCCATCGCATTATGAAAGATTAGTTATTAATCGGTTGTTCAGTATCTAGATGGTATTGAAGTAAGTATATCGCACCATTTATCACAATACTTATGTCAACTAAAATTAAGAATGACCATGCATGTTTCGTCTAATACGCTTGATAGTAAAGGTTCTTGAGTTCTTACCTTCAAAATTGAGTTCAAAACAAATGAAACCTGCATCGTGACCAATAAAAAAACAAATGAATAAAAAACTAACGGTGCTAAAAAAGTATTGTAATAAAGTTATGTATCTGAATCCAAAGGCACTCCGGGACGTGTTTGAGACAGGTATTAATCGTAGTTACTCACGCCTGGATACGCGTCAATACTCATCAGGTCGTTACTCGTAGAAAGTAAAGCCCTGTCTCTCGCTTGACAATGTATAAATCATTGTCATATCAGTCCAGAGGCGCTGTAGTAACTGCCAAGCTCATTCGGTCACTTAAACTGGTGTAGCCTTAAGAACGACTCGCGGGATGATAAATGGTGCTATCGATTTTGTACAATGTGGAGCTGTTTCATTAACAAGCTGTGGTGTTGTGGACCTTTAAGGCTTTATTTATGATCTTGAGCTATTTATCTTTTTTTGTCAATAGTCAGTTATGTGCTAATAAACACGCTTTATTATCTGTGAAACCGTTCCTACAATTTACGGCCTAATATGATATTACCCATATAAGATCTTCGAAATACTCGATGAGGTTATCATAATGAGCGAAAAAGTTTTTCCTAATTCTGATACTAAATTATTAATTATACTTATCTTCTATTTCAGATTTTTTTATGGTATTAGGGGCGAACGATCGGACGTATCGCCTGATGATAAGCGATTACCGCCGCCCATGGACACCCTTTGTGAATGCAGACAATGCAATAATGCATCATGGTGACCCTCACTATGGCGGTCTGTTGAGATTCGTTTGCATCATTGGGCCTCCGGTCTCAAAACCACTCAAAAAGGCCAGTTCACCATCAAAAAAAATTATCATTTTTCGGAATACTAACATCCAATACCATGAAAACATATTTTAAAATAAATAAAACATATAATAAAATTAATAACTATGTAGCTATTGATAGGCTTTCGCAGAAATAGGTTCTAAATATGAAGAAACGGAATAAATCAAACGAAAAACTAATAGATACATATGTACACCAATAAACATATTCTATTGGTTTGGCATATCTGTATCGGAACTAAAGAAATTATTATATTTTCCACCTGTGATAGCTTCGACCCTACTACCTAAAACTCGTCATTCTTTTTAAAGATATCATTCACCAATCTATTTTCGCGAACAATGATTAGTGTTAACTCTATGAAATGCCATATGTTGATGATGTCGAGCCGATATTCTTCATGGTACCGATAATTTGACTTTTCCAAGAGGGACAGAACTATTGGCATTACCATTAACAACTTTCAAAAGTGTTATCAGATATGCCACAGCTTGTCTATTCCTTAAGGGTAGAAATCAAAAGTAGGACCGTTAAAACCATTAAACGGTGGTTTGTCGAAAGTTGCATGTAATCAATAGTTTGCGGCTTTCGAAATAATATCTTATCTTCTTGACTTTCACTTTATATTTATTTGAATTATAATCCCTTAAATAAATCAACTCCTTCTGAATACATCCCTTTAGAAGGAGAGCCGACATCCAGCAATGGACTTTTAAAGGTTTCGTTGGCAAAATAAATCTCATGGTCACTGATCTCTTACGTAAATAATTCATATCAGGAACGCGAGTATGAAGAACGTGTTTCACTGTTTTACTGTCGATAATATTAATAAACGGAACAGATGTATGGTCCGTCCGGCTCATTATAAGTGAATCTAGTCAAATAGAAGAAAATAGAAAAATTAAGAAGATAAACTACACGTAAGATGATTTGTTACATCAACTTATTATTATTCAATTTTGACCATAAATATAAATACAGGTTGATCTCGAATAATACTCTCAATAGTTAAACACTGCGCGCTCTCTACCCTCTACCTCGAAAATGGTTCAACATATTGTCAAAAATTGTAGAAAATTTAATCCTCTGCAATATAAAAAAAATACAATTACACAAAACCATAAGAAAATGATTTTTTGACCGTGGAATATACCTTGACATCATTTGACTAATATTTCTTGAATACTTTTAGATATCAAACTTCTTATTATAATCACTTTCAAGATGGTAAATAAGTAGCCACACAAGTCTATGCCGAATCACATAGCTCAATAACTTTTAAACCAGATTAAAACAAAGTGACATGAGCTCGATGTAATATAAACTTTCATCTGTATCGCGGACCACAGCATCGATTGATCTGGTTGTTGGTTTACTTTGGTTGACTTAATGAGAGTTGCTTGTCAATCGTCTGTCATTGGCCGTTGGCCTCTGTATGCAAAACCGCGCGCTTTCACGATATCAGATGTTTTCGTCTTTCTTTTGTGAACCCTTTTGTCGATCTTATTTTTGTGCACTTCATTAAATAAAGAAAGAACAGAGCGTGTGCTGAGTGATTTTCGGGAGTGGATATTTAAATGAGGTTGAGAATGTATTTTTGTGTTCATTAGCGTTGTGATGTCTTAATAGTCTTTAAATTCAGTGCAACTCGGAGAGTATTGCGTTTCGATTTTTTTAATTATGAGATATGTAGGGACGTATTTGCTTATTGGACTTACTATATGAATTTAAATAAATATTTTTAGTTATTAAGAGTTAGTTCTATTAGGAATACTTAATAATATGAAATGTGTTTCTTTAATAACATCAGTTGTTAAAAATTACAATAACAGAATACCCTAATATTTCAATAAGATGTCTGTGTCATGCCATTCTCGCATATAATAGTAAACATGTTAATCATAGGTATATAATTCATAGATATATACTAGTATGCTTATGAATGTCTCCTATTCTGGACACGAATTTTGACGGTGTCCTCCTTGGCTCGTTCCTTGACATCTAAAAATTATTGTAATGGACTATAAGGCTAAGGCTATAAGGCTGCTGATTGCTTTAGAAATAATTGCGGTTCTGCCCATTGCTGCACTGATTCAATATCTGCTTCGATCTTCACAGTCTCGGTGGTGGTGGTGCAGTGGTAGCGTATGCGACTGCTGTGCTCGAGGTCTTGTGTTCGATGCCCGGGTTGAACCAAATGTTTGTATGATCCGCAAATATTTATTTCGGAGTTTGCTTGTCCTTTGTGTGTAATAGGTATGTATTAAAAAAGTATATATGTGTTTATATCAGTTTTCTAGAATCCATAACACAGGCTCTGCTTAGTTCTGGAGTATATGGCGTTGTGTGTATCTAACACAAAAATTCCAAAAATATTACTAACGAATACTTTAACTAAATAATAAACCTTAAGCTAGTTACTAAAGGAATGATATATGCACCAAAGTTTTAAGCATAATTAAATGTGATTGTTCTATTTAGAGAGTCATCAATGACCCTTAAACTTTCAAGGATTTTAAAATTGTTTATTACGTGTTTTGTTTTGTTTGTTTTGTGTAGTAAAAATAGTTAGTGAAATGAAAAATATTTTAGTAATTCACTTACGCATTCGGGTGAATCAAATCTCTATTGCGCTGATGCGAGTTATGTTCACAATGAAGGAATCCCAACTAGCGACAAGACCGCTACTTAAAGTATCATTTATTTTTGATGTTGCGAACAGTTCCTATGATGAACAATAAGGAAAAAAATTACATACAATACTATGTACTGTATTTTTAATGAAAACGACCTTTGAATGATCAACTGATCAACAAGTTTGAATTCTTTTTAAGGATAACTTTTAAAACAGGATCAATTTGTAGTCTAAAAAGGCTGTGTGACTAAAATGCAATATAACTTTTATGTTCAACATATCAAGCACAAGGAGGCGGACAAAGATTAATATTTTGGTCTTGAAGGTTTTATTTGAAAAATGACCGTTATTGCTGTTTTTAGTTGAATTAAATCGAATTTTTCTGTGTAAATTCTGAATATAAATTTAAATTAATTACCATCTCCACTGTCCATGTCCACCGCTGGCCTTAGGTGAAACTTCGTGGTGAACTATAACAATTAGTCTGTGCTGTCTGTCTGTTACGCTTTCACTAATAAACCGCTCAATAACTTTGGGTGAATGCACGGTTGGCCTAGTGGTATAAGCCGTTCCGCGAGGGGGGGCGACGTTACGCGTGTGCCGTACGTCGCCCACCTTAAGAGTTTGAATCACAGACGACGGAGCCCGCTTCAGTGCGGGCTGGCGCTGGGAGGGGTCCGGATGGCGTAAGAAAGCGGTTCCCGGATCCCTCCCGTCTCAGGCGCAGAGTGGCACACCGTGGTGGTTTAGTGGGTAGTCTGGCTGGTGTCAGCCAGGAGTCCCACACGAAGCGAACCCCCTGTACCCGCAGGGGGGGAGCGAAGTGCGTAAAGGNAAAAAAAAAAAAAAAAAAAAAAAAAAAAAAAAAAAAAAAAAGTGGTATAAGCCGTCGCCACGCAGCTTTCTACTACGCTGAATGTTGTGGGTTCAAGCCCCACATGGAACATGACAATATTTTACGTGATTTACAAATTGTTTTTGAGTGTTCTTTGTATACGTACGTACATGTATGTTTGTAAAGTTTCCCGCGACCCAGGATATTTTTCAGAATGAGGGAATTATCAGTACACAATTCAGTATAGATATAGATTGGACCTTGGAAAAGGACAAAGGCTACTTTTTGAAGCGATAACCGATATACATATCAATAATTTTACAAATAGTTATTGTTGGAATCTTTCATTTCATTAAAAGAAAGTCAAAAATGATTTTAAATAAAATATATAAATAATTATTTTTAATATAGCTGCATTGTTGCATTGTCTGCATTCTCGCAATGAATCTGGACCTGGATCTTGGATTCTGCTTATGCTTTCCATCAGGGTAGAGCCATTTTGGTAGGGCCATACATAAAAGAAAACTATGAATTTAATTATATTACTATAAACAGGCAAGCGACTCTGACCTTCTTGAGAAATTACTTACGTTTCCAAAGTCTTCTGTTTAATAAATATTCTAAACCTTTCATTTTTACCTGCGCTTCTAATGACTCCAATAGACAGGTGAAGTTTATAAGATTATAGGGTTAATCTCTGGAAAAATTCTTTTTTTTTTCATGGTGACATACTGCGGAGTAATAAACACTACTGTAACATTTAGAAAGAAAGATGTTTATATATTTCCCAACTATATAACTCATTTTATCTTGATGTAGAAAACCTTTTGATTTAATTTTATCTGAAAAATCGTGCTCGGTAATTTTTATCATGATTCCAGAGAGTTAAGCGACAGCATTTTTCTACTTAGATAATATGTATTTTCTTATTAATTTGGAAAATGTGAATAAGTGTGTAAAAATTATATATTTGTAACATTTATCACCTGCCAAATTTAGCAACTGTCTACGCATTCAAAAGTAGGTATTGCCCATCTTGCAGCCTCCCAGCCATTGACACAAAATATAAGTACTTCACATACCTCTACCTGTTCTCTGATCTGATATCATTACGAAATAATACCGTTACTTAAAAAAATCGTCAGGAAATCGGACAATAATTAATTGTGAACGTTATGTGTGCTAATGAAATCCACACGTATTGTACCGCTACCGAAATCTCTCGCAGGAAACGAGCGCGTGCTCCGAACGGCTACGACTTCAGCATGCCTCTGCGTGCATTATTCAATACAATATTATCAATAAATTAATGGTCACAATCGAACGCCACCGCACATACTAATGGCGACACGCGGCACATCGTTTCTTGTGTTGCCGGTCGCCATTCAGCTCTCCATTGATACACACCAAGCAAAAACTGGTTCGCGTTCAAGTACGTGAAACTAACTAATAATGCAGTTTTTTGTTCTCGTTTGCACAAGGACGGATCCATTTTTGTTTTAGTTAAGCGACGTGAATATTTAATGTTATATGAAATTGCTGCTCGCTCGTCTTTAAATGGTAATAAGTTATTTAATTACTGTGCATTTTCTCGGTAATCTTGTAATTGTCTTTTTATGGTATGGTATTTCACATAGAGTTCCAATAAAAATATTATGTATTGGTTTCAATGGATTAACTTTAAGTGGTATTTATCCGAATCGGTTTTTATCTTCAATAGGACTAAAATTGTGGCTTTAGTAGTCTTTTCATTTAAAATTATTTTAAATTGTATATAAGACCATCCATAAAATTTTAAGATATTCTAAACTGCAGTTACCGTATTTGAAAAAAAATTACAATCAACAAGATAATGGTCATTTTAAACAAAAATTTTTTTGACACCATTCGATCCTGTTTCTTAAAAGGATTAAAAATCTCTATTGGACCGACTGAGGTTCGAGTACTAGAAATATTAGAAATCGCAAGAAAATTTTCCCACACATTTCGGAAAAAGAGTCAAACCTCTAAATTAGCCCAACTCTTTGTTGTGGATAGATCCGCCATAATCCGTTATGAACAATACTGACTGCAAAAGTAGTAAAGTAAAAAACGTTATAATTTGAAACTTCGAATTTGGATAAGGTCTTTCTTATGTTTGCGCTGAGAATATTCTAGATTGTTAGTTATAATTTATATACTTCTTGTTGAAAATGTCTTTAAATCGCAAACTTTTGGACGTTTTGAAGCGTATTTTGTAAATTGTAATAACGGAATCTGAATTGATGTGGTACGCGAATAAGTATACATTGCCACAAATTCCATCTGGAAACGGTAATTACAAACTTTTTAAAAAACTTTGAAGAATATGGTTCATTCATAAAGAATATAGTGCGACAGCCTCGGGTATTGGACATAGACACGGATATTGCTATTTTAACCTACGTGGAATCTGATTCAGAGATATCGTCCAGATATGTCGCTCTTGAAGTAGGTGTTTTCCAGTAACTTATATTGAATACATTGAAAAAACACGGTTAAAAACCCTGTCGAAAGGGGCGCATAGATCAAGCATTACATCCAGGTGACAATGCTCGAAGAATTTTGCCGAAACTTTTACAGATGGCTAACAGGAAAAAAAGGTTATGGTCAGACGAAACAAATTTTTCTAATAACGGAATGTACAACTGACGAAATCATCATTATTCGTATAGAGAAAACCCTCTGAGTTCGGGAAAGCTACAACCAAGTTCGGTTTTCGGTGTGGTGTGATGTCAAACCGAGTGGTAATGGTGGTATTTTATGAAGGTATTTCAATTCTGCCGTGTATAACGACGTCAGTTTACAGAATCTCCAAAACCAGTTGGATGAATGGCTCCTGTCAGAATTAATTTTCAGCAAGATGGCGCTGCGCTTTTAAAAAACGAAGTCTACAAAAAGAAACACAACAGTATGAAGGAGCTGAAAGATGCATTAACAAGAACTTTAAATGATATCCATCACAAAAAATTATCGGCTGCTATTAGCTCAGTACAAAAACACGTGAACTTGTGTTACGTGAAAACAGCGGTTATTTTGAGCAATTTATTTCGTAGATCATCTAAATGTAAGTTATGTTTGTCTGTGTAAAATACATATTGAAATGATTTATTTTAATATTATATGTTTTGATTCTAATATTATAGGGAATTATCGATGCAACTGTAATGATTGTCTAATTAGGAAGGCGCTTTTGCTTCTAGGTACAGTAAGCCACGACGCCAACTTGACAAAAAGTGTAATTATCTTATGCCCCCTATATTTCGTATGTATAGGAAAAATTATTTCTAATATTTCTAGTACTCATACCTCGGTCGGTCCAGCAGAGACTTTTGATCCTTACAAGAAAAAGGCATCAAAAAAAGTTTTTGTTAAAATTGAGCATTTTCATGCTGACTGTACATTTTCTCTAAAATCTGTGAATGCAGTTCAAAATATCTTAAAAATTTATGAATGGTCTCCTAAAAGCGTTTTCCTGTAACTGTGAGCAAATCTCATGTAATTTACACACGTTGTTTTAACAAACCAAACTGATAAACAACATACTTAAGTATTTCTAAACACATGCACATCTATATATATAAAAATAAATTACTAAAATATATGTACGCGCATAACTTCATATCAACTACACCAAATTGGATAATTCTATTTTTATGTGTTTGGTATTCTCAGGACAAGGTTTGTATTCAAGAAAATTATGAGAAAACCAGAAGTGTAAAATTATTTTTTGTCCACTACTGTACAACCTACCTGTAGGAAGCTGTAGCGGGTACAAAGGTTTAAAACAAGCTTTAGGGTAATTAAGAAAAAAAAAATCAAAAATGGCGGTACGAAGTGCGTCGGGCCAGCTAGTCTATACAAATATAATAAATGTGAAAGTTTGTGAGGACGTTTGTTACTCTTTCACGCAAAAACTACTGTATGAATTTAGATGAAACTTTACGGGAATATAGCTGATACATCAGAATAACACATGGGCTACTATTAGCCGCGATAATCGACATATACGCGGCCGGAGCCGCGGGCATACACTAGTAATAGATAATTACACCCAGACACAGAACAAACGATCGTTCTCACCACAAACTTTGGTAGTTGTCAGAAACACTAGCCAGAATATGTAAGTATGTGTATTTCATTTCCCATTAATCACATAGTTTCTTTATAAAAATGTATTTACACGTCTCTAGATAAGGAGTTGAATAAATAATTATTATAATATAAAAGGAATTGAAAGATTTTGAATATTAACAGCATTGTGATTATTGAACTTAAGTGCAGTATTCAGAATTTGGATTTTGAACAAAAAAGTCTAACGGTTTAAACATATATATACTCGAAAGTGTTCAATGAAAGGAAGTTCACGCCTATAATTTATACATAAAACATAGAAATTACTGAATAAATAACATTTTTCTGAGACCAGCTTCGATCGCTTAAAAGTATATATTCCATCTGAATGAAATCTAGTTAACTGTACGACAGTACGTCACCTATTAAAAACTTTTATTTTCGTAAAAACAAGTATTTACTCGACTTATACAAACAATTCGTCTTCAATCTTTCATGGAAACAGCGTAAACGGTACATAGATGACCTAGATCGTCAATGCACTTGTGGCTCTTAACTTGCAGTTGGTTACCACTAGGCGTCATTCCCAATTGTCTGAAAAACAAACGCGTTTTAATTTTTTACTTATCACATTTTGTCATTGCTTTTAAGTTAGAATAAATTAATGGTAGTTCAGCAATTACCAAGCTCAAAATTTCAAACATAATATAGCATATCTAAAATAAACTAAATATAAATATGTGCATGATTTATCCATATGCGATACCTTACAAATTTACAAAATCAGACTTTTATTAAGTATTACAAAAGATGGGTTTTGGCTATAAGTAAAAGGATATTGGTCCTTCGTAAGAATTGCTGTAAGTCTGGCGAAGATTTACAGCAATTCTTACGAATACTTACTAATCGATAATAACAATACTCCTCGCATTTTTTTTCTCAGTGTCAGATAAGCACATACCTACGTGATTAACATGATAATATTTTGAAATATGGTTTGAATAACTGGATATTTCACAAGTGATATTGTCATCCAAGAAATATATTCACATATAAGACCCATAAAATTATATTGGCCCAATCAGAAGCATCTCTTAAACATCCTTCTCATATTTATGTGTGCTGTAAATAATTATATAATTTATGTTGATTGCAACTTTATGAAGACGAGCAAATTTTATCGGGTGCTTCTAATTACTATTTTATCTGCATTATAAAAATCTCCGAGAAATGTTACCGGAATGCTTTGTATAATATTTTTAACGTTTTACATACGAAGTTTATATTATAACGAATACAATGCGTTTCAAATAAGAACAGGAAAGGATTTGTTAGCACAAACATCAAATAATATAAAAAAAAATTGTTTGTATTTTTTTCTCAAAAGCGCGACAAAGACTATGTTAGCATTTATATTTTTTTTAAGTTTGATACCATTAATATCAATATCAGTGGCATTGAAAATTTGTAGTATATTTTTTTAAATTGTAATATGTCTTTTTTTGCATTATACAAAAATATCTGAAGTAGTTGACAAATGCTGTGCAAGATGGCGGATTTCCAATTCTATTCTTATTTAAAACGCATTGTAAAGGATTTCACTGGTTCATGCTTGTGAATTTACGACTTACTTTTAGTAACAGGAGAGTCAGATTTATTTAACACGCTTTATTTTTACAAGACTACAGCGTAGACGACAGTTTTGGCAGTCTATATATATGTTTCAATGTTCCACTGTGGCATCTAAACTTCTGATTCAATAATAGCAGAAATGGTCTCTATGATATTTATACTCCACACTGGTAATATTTTGAAAGTAACTCTATCAGTCTGTTATGCTTTACGGCTAAACCTATTACTGATGAACATTGTTTAATGAGGGCTTATTTAAAAACGAAAAAAAAAAACAATTTGATACACAAATACAATTATGTGGACGATCAATAAAGCAAAAATATTATCGAGTCCAAATTATGAATAATAGGTAATATTAATTCTTAGTTTCGTCTACTGGACATACGTGTTCAGCTGTTTGTGTCGAATCAGAAAAATCCATAATCTTTACGTAAGAAGATAGGAACTGCTAGTTCACAACATTTTTGCCAGTTCCTGTGTGTCTTAGTTATATTTAGTTTTTTTATTATCCGTTTCATCAGTTACATGTCTCAAAGACCGTCGATGTCCGATAGCATAATTACAATCGATTTTATAACTCTTGCAGTATAAGGTAGCTAAGGTTGCTTTATAACTATAACCTTGATCCACATACTTTACTAGATCTCCATATCCCCTAAAGGTCTGGTAGAAAATACCTAAGTCATTAAGTCCGCCGATGTACAAAAGTGCATGAAGTATAGCCCTCCTACCGCGCTACCTGCGGTAGCCCTCAATAGTGTCGTTGGTATCTACTGTTATGTTAATGACGTTTTAATATGAAATCCTAGGTATAATAATAGTATTCAATGAGTAGTGTGTATAAAAGAGATCTTAAGATGTAGCGTTGTGAGTGTGTGTGTGGGCGTGCGAGCGTGTGTGCGTGAGTGCGTGCGTGCATGCCTGGGCGTGTGCGTGAGTGTGAGCGTGCGTGCGTGAGTGCGAGCGTGCGTGCGTGCGTGCGTGCGTGCGAGCGGGCGGGCGGTCGTGTGCGTATGTGTGTGTATGTGTGTGTGTGTGTGTGTGTGTAATTGTTATTGCTATGTAAGTACCTACTGTGAAGTAATTGTCGTGTGTCATTAGTTGATGGATGATGAACATGAATGACCTTTGAACTATTTAATGTATATTTTATGAAGGATGCTATTTCTTATTTTTATTTAATTTTTATACCAGTGCCTATGACAAATGATTTCATAAACTTTACTTACTTTAAATTAGGTTAAATTATTCAGTAAACAGAAATTTAAATAGAAATTTTTACAGCAACAAATAATAATTAGCTTCAATGTAAAGTTAGAGATTATTACCTTATATAGTTAAAATAAGGAAAATCTTAAAGAAAGATAACCCGATTACGTAAAAATTTATAAAGTCTATATCATCCGGGCCAGTATTACGAATCTATTGACTCTCTCTCTCTGACTTTAAATCTGTGTAGGGATTAAGGCGTTACAGTAGAACATTTAAATATACATAGACTGCCAAAACTATTACACTTCCTTTTGGGTTCTTTTTTTTTTTATTTTTGGCTTATGGAAAGCATGAGCAGAATCCAAGAGTGGTGGTCACCATCCTCAATGCGGAAAAGAACAATGCAGCATGGTAATGGCCCCGCTTAAAGGACCCGGGATCATAGTGGGAAGGAAACACGTGCGCTGGTAGTGAGTTCCAGGTTTTGACCGCTCGGCACAGGAAGGAATTACCGAAGCGATGAGTACGAGAACGTATGTCTTCCACTTTGAAGCGGTGACTTCTAAGGCCAGCACGTGTTGTTCTGTAGAGGAAGGGTGAGGGGGGGATCAATTGGAAGAGCTCTTCAGAACACTCACCATGGTAAAGGCGATAGAGGACTGCCAAGGAGGCGACATCTCTACGCAACTGTAGAGGCTCAAGGGTCTCGGTGGCTCGCCGTAGTCGGGTGAAAAAAGAACTTTCACCGTAGAGCGTCACGCTTCAACACGAATCGGCCTACTCGACCGAAGTGATACCACGTATTCACAGAAAATCGGTGTGAAACAGCGCATGCGCTGTGTTTCACCGAGTGAGTGAGGTAACCGGAAGACCATACCAAAACTCCAACCCATTCCGCAAATGCTGCCAACACACTTGTGACGACTTTGGTGTAGCGGGTATCCATGGACGGCGGTAAACGCTTACTATCAAGCAATACATGTGCTCGTTTGCCCCCTATTTTATTAAAAAAAAGGTCACCGTTAGAAATCACGTTGCCAGCCAAAACTGCTTACAAGCCATTATTACACTATGTAGGATTGTATTTGATAAGATTTTTCTCAATATTTATTTGATATTTATACCATTTCGTCAATAATAATTATAATTTCTTATTGATTGATTTATAAATATACAACTTTTAGACAAGAATACATTGCACACCATAAATTTGTTCTTTGGACTCGTCACTGACGAAGTATAGGAGTAAGTATTACCTGCATATAATTTTAGTAAGACCAAAAGAAAAATGAAGGGTCATTAAACTCTGTAAACTCATTAAATGTCTAGATATTTGGACATTACACCTACGCAGTGTCGCACGTAGCGAGGTTTTCATAATCTCTCTTTTTAATATTCGTAAATATCATCTTGGGTGTCTAAGGTTTGATGCATGACCGTGCGCACGCGCCATTGCACCTACTGTTGGATGTTACAAAGCAAAATTTAATTGTAACGTAATGAACTCTGAAATAACAATACAATCAACCAATCGTTTCAAGTTTGTCTTTTAAGTAAATAGTGACTCTCAGACCACGTAATAGAGTGTATCTGAGCTTGGAGGAAAATGGTGGATAGTTATGTTTTTTTTTAATATGACTTAATCTATAATTTGTAAATTTATTTTACAGGTATTAGGAAGTCGTGTGAATCACACTAAGATGTGTCCTGGGTGGGAATTGGCAGTCAGGATCACTAACCACGACCAATAGACCCAACAAATTTACGTTTTTACTCGTCATTAAAAAAAGGGCTATGCGGGCCAAATTAATGATACATGCAAATAATCACTGTGTTAAAAAATCCAACTAAGTATCCAGAGTATGTGAATATACATACATCTACGAGCATGAAAGACATCAACGAGATTTGCTCTCTCGGTATGCATGATTCAGCAGTTTTGTTACAACATCCTACAACTCAGCGTAAAAAAAACTAAATTAATTAGGCGAAATTATCACATATTGTATCTCTTAAACATAACTAAAATTCGGATATCGCCGGTAATTTTAGAAAAATAGTATTATTTTTATTCAAAGTAAAATCCCTGTTCTTAAGCGGGATTAAATTTTACCATTACAACGCTAAAGGTGTTAATCTACACACAATATAGAAGGTCGGTTGCAGTCGTTGAATTTAAACATCACAACCTAACAAGCGAGTCGACCTCCTAATAGCCTTCGCTTAATTGATAAATTCCTGGCTATAACAGCTTTGTATCTAATTGAATAAGTTGAATTATTTGAACAAGAAAAGGCGAGCGGCTCTTCGGCAAATTGTGCGTACCCTAGCGGTTTTCCTTTTGTAGTGATCGCTGCTCGCCAACGCCACCCATTGGTCGGTTTTAATAAGGTTCGATCAATGGGCGTAATTATTTCTTGTATCATTCTTTGTTCGACGCGAGCGCGCTGTCATCCTTTAAGGCTCGATCAGCTTACATACGCACTTGTGCGAGTTTTTGCAACGGTTTTTGGCGAATATCCTTATAGAGATGACAGTGCGACCTCGGGCGATGTCGGTAAACGGTGTATCGACGCGAGCATATTGGTACCAGATATATCACAGTTAATGAGCTATTGGTCGCACTGTAATCGCCCATAATATACACTGGCGGCTAATGATTTTTAAAATGCTACTTGTTGGCGGATAAAATAACATATTGTAAAGAGTTATGAAATAAAGACATTTTCGTCACTCACGCGGTGACTAAATTAATGTACAATGCATAATTCTTCAATAACGCGGTTTGATGTTCAGTACTTTAGCAACACTAACCACGATTTATATAATCATAATGATTATTATGATTGAGTGCCTCTGTTATTAAAGACTTGTTGCTTGTTTTGCCGATTAAGAAGTAGACTCATTAATGATTTAGTACTAGTAGTATTTAGTAGTAGTTTTTTAAATTAATAGAATCATTTGACACTTCATGGATGCATAAGTGGCGTAGTGTTTTAAGCGGGCTTTCTGCTGCGCTGAGTTTTGTGGGTGCAAATCCCACAACGTGTAGTCCCACTACACGTTGTATGATCCATAAATTGTTTTTCTAAGTCTGAGTGGTCTTTGTGTTTGTTTTAAGTATGTTTGTAAAGTCCTCCCGCATCATAGGAATATTTCTAGTGTCGTAGTTATCCTTTACAAAAAAAATGCTACAAATTTTACTTTCAGGTGTTGTAATTTACATTCTTCTTTTCTCTAGTCTGAGGAATGGAATAGAAATAAATAATTCTTATTTACTTCTCTATACTCTTCAGAGTATTCTCAGATCAAGATATTTGCTCTTGAGCACTGACAAATAGACATAACTTGCCCATAATGTGCAAGAATCTTGGCAGGCCGCGCTAGACATGTTTCATTCAGTGAACTGTCGCACATCACTCAAAGAACGTATCTATGTATCGTATATCAATGACTGGTACTAGTATATATTTTTGACAGTTCAATTTGACATTTCAAAACATTAAATGTAAAACAAAATAATGTGATTAAACTTTTAAATTCAACGAAAAACCTATTCTATTTTGCATTATATTTTTATTAATAAGTAACAATAACAAACTTAACAATTTAATATATCAGAAAAAAAATCGGTATACCATAGCGCACATATACGGTTTTGGAAATTCCTACCAAATAGGAAACCCTTAGTTAGGTGTCACTTAGCATGGTGACAACGAAAGCGACCTACGTTAAGGCGCTCCTAGTTATGAGATGGTTTAAGTTTAGTCGGTGATAGCGGGCATAATACTTGTAATTGGTATAAGTCAGCTTAAAATTCGGTAATGTAATCTTCCATAAAAAGAGTTCTAACGTTCTATCTAATATATCTACATATTCTAAATATTCTCACATAAAATTGGTGTCAAACAATATTTTCTTTGCTTTTCTTCTGAACTACTCATCCCTTTATTTTGTGGGGTGGGAGCTGAATTTTAGTGTACTTTGAATTGCAGGTGTTTGAGGAAGGTATTAATTTTAATACACGTACTAAGCCCGTCTGTTCATTTACTTCGTATACCCCAAAAACTCTTTAAGAATATGTCTCAAACTGCATAATCTATATTAAATCTAATTTTTTAAAGAATATTTCAGTTCTTATACTAAGTATCGTTATAGCAACAAAGAGAATATCACCAGAACCACCACTGCTTTTTATTTACAAATAAATGACAGCATTTTAATATAAAATAAACACTATATTTTACTATAAAATGTAACGAACATAAAACGAAAAAACTGCTCTAGAATGTTCGACTAGGAATCGGTAGCTTTGTCAAAGGTCCCCATGTTGCCATTCGATTTCGGATAAGTAGCGAGTTCCAATTATCTTGTGGTGGCTGCGTATGCGCAGTGCGGAGTACGGATAAGAGGGCATGCACCGATGTCGGACAATGCATAACAGACGGAGGTCACTATGCAATTTAATGCCGAATACCCAACTGTGTTATTTAATTTATTAAATTTATATAATTATTCATTGGCTTTTAGAGTTGGTTGACATAAAAAGGTAGGGAAAGCTGCGTATTTGTAAAAACTTTGTCTCATTTAAGCTGGTGTAGAAGTGAGAAATTATCAATTATTTTACCTTTAACTAGAGTGGGACTTAATTTGGTTGTAGTCGAAAGAGAAGAGGGTTTGGGTATTGGGTTCTAGAAACCTCACTCACAATTCAACAAAAGAATCGCTTGGGAATCAAGAGAGCAGTAAATCACAAAAGGCGATTTCAAGAAAAGAACGCTGGAGTTTTTGCTTACCGTACTTACTGATCTTTACCTAACAAGAAAATCCACTCCTTTTTTACGCACAAGTACAAAACCTAGATAGGATGAAGCAATAAAAGAAACATCTGTCTTACTGTTGATTACCACGGCAGAATCCATAATCTGTAAAACAAAGATATGGCATTAGTCTAGCAAGTCCATGTATTATGAATCATGCACTATTTCTTAATACATTAAGTATTAGAGTTAAAGAAATTTCTGCACATAATTTTCTGACTGTTATAAGATATGTTTTTGTGTAAAATTTTCTCCCGATTGAACCTTCTACCATTTATTCGTATATTGTATTCACCTTGTTGCAGTTGCCGTATACGTAGAGGTACTTACCATGTCACTTTAATGAGACGTGCGTATATAAGCAACTACAATAAATGTAAAATTCCTTTACTTTATTTATAGCGCCACCGAGGCAGTCTTAGTATATAAGAAGTACATAATACTTCTTATATACTAAGGCTGCTTTGGTGGCGCAGTGGTAGCTTATGCGACTGCTGGTTTTGAGGTCTCGGGGTTGATTCTCGAGTCAGACTAAATGTTTGTATGGTCTGCAAATAATTGTTTCGGAGTGTGGGTGCTTTTTATGTATAATATGTATTTCCGAAAATAAAGTATAAATGTATTAATATCGGTTGTCTAGGACCCGTAATACAAGCTCTGCTTATTTTACGACTAGATTTCTTTGTGTGTTAAATGTCCGAAATATTTATTAAAAATTTATTCATTTATTAATGTCACCTATGAACAAATTAGCTTAGTTACATAAAAGTGCTTAAATGGTTTCGTTGTTATTTGTTAAAAAAACTGAGAGTCACGAGCGTTGCGGCTTTCTAAGAGACACTAATGTAAATCAAGCGAAGGAAAAAGTATGAGAAGAAAAAAGAAAAGCAACTTTACTCATATGCTCTTCTCCTAGCCGATTACGGCCACGGCGGGCAGTTTCAACGGACACCAGCCAACTGCGCAGGAGATATTATCTCACTCTCATAATCCGATGGGACGGTAAACCGACACGATCAGGGAGAGATCAGGCGCAGGACCGAAAGTTTTACGTACTCTCCGAGGCACGGGAGTTCAGTCCACAGCTTCCAAACTCCGAGCTGTTATTAAGTATTTATATAATCAGAAAAACTCAATAACACTTTAGGCCCGAACCGGGATTTGAACCCAAGAGCTCTTGATTGGCAGTCGCATACATCAACCGCTAGACCAACGAGGCAGTTACTCATATAGGTTAATATGAACAGTCGATCTGACTGACTCCGCCGCAGAATTCCTGACCTTACTGTAAGTATTTAATTCGATAAAAAAATCGGTGACATTGACTTAAAAATATATTTTAATTTCAGTGTAATTTGGCCAATTACTCAGAAGGTAAATACTGGATAATGCGCTATTCTTTCTGTAATACAATAATGACAACAGAGCATGCTTGTGCGAGATAGATAAGTTGTCTCGCGCCGGTAAGTGGCAACACTAAACCTTTTTGCAAGTCGGGCGTAGTAATGTGTCATTACACTCATTAAGCTACCGATGTTGTAAAACAAAAAAATAAACTTAGTAGGCATAATCGTCCCAGGACATTAATGTGTGCATCGTTATCGAAGCGCCTTAACATTTCAATTAAGCCCGCGATTAAGAAATTAAGGATAATGAGGGACAGAAGCTGATTACAGTCACTTTTCGAATTTACAATGCAAACATATGTTTGTAATTGATAGGCAGAGCCAGACGACGGCAATCCATGGACATAAAATTAACATATTTTATTAATTTTTAGCAAAAAGTCGCTCATACATTGTAAATATCTTCAAAATATAAATAAAATATGCGCCTTATACTATATACTCACGAATTCATAACATTTTATAATGTGCAAGAAGGAGAAAATAAGTTTAAATATAAAAAAAATGTAAGAGTCATTCTTGTATCTAACAGATTGTTTTGTTCAACATAACATTTGTTCAATATCTCGATTTTTCTTTTTTTTAATTATTTTACATATGTTATAAAAGAAAAAGTATAAAAAGCTATAAAGTATTTTATGTATACATTTGGATGTTTGAACATTAAAAACGAGAAATAAAAAAAATAGAACTACTACGTAAAAACTTTCGATAAAATTTAATGAACTTACTCACCTGGGCTATTATTAAGAATCTTTTGCCACCTCATTTATTGAACTCAGCGCAGTATTTTAGACGCTACGGTGAAACATACACAAACTATCATAAATATTTGTCTTTAAAAGACAAATATTTGTGGATGTTTATGTATGTTTGAATGTTCCCACGTATCGTCTAAACTACTGAACCGATTTTAATGAATGAGGTGTAATTCGTTATAAAGGTCCGGGTAATTTTATCCAAAAATTTAGCGTAGTCGGATTTTAGCTTTTTAAACTTGTTTTTGACTGCCGTGGTGGCGAAGTAGTGGCGTATGCGACTGCTGTGCTTGAGGTCTCGGGTTCGATTGTCGGGTCGAACCAAATGTTTGTCAGATCTGCAATTATTTGTTTCGAATTTTGGGGGTTTTCTATATATGATAGGTATGTATTTACAAAAAAAAATATGGATTTATATCGGTTGCCTAGTACACTTAACACAAGTTCTGCTTAGCTTGGGACTAACGTGTCCGAAATATTCATTATTATTAAACTTTTTCTTATTAACAGAGATAGAGACAACACATGGAGTTTTACTACATAATACCATAACAACTAGCAAATAATAATCCGGCTGTTAATTTCTGATGTCACTATTAAATCGCGATTAATCATTAACATAACATGTTGCATGACACTTAATCAAGGATATTGAATGTCTTTCATTACCCTTTCCATAGATCATTGCATTATGAATAGATAACAGATGATTAATCTGTAGATAATTCTTACAAATACATGTTAATTCTGCGAGTCTGATTACTGATTTGTTACTAAGAATTGGATTTTCATGTATTAAAAGGCAAAGTTTTATTTTCAATTAATTTGATATGATAAGTGGACTGCGATAGGCTGATGATGATGATGATGATGATGAAGTGACGGATACTTTGCTTTCCAAACATATATTTTTAAACTTAACGTGTAAGTTTTTTAAAATAAAATAAAACACTTGTGTTTATGATATCTTCAAAATTATCAAAGACAGCTTTTGCAAAGACATCAATAATTATTAATGATAATTTGTTTTTTTTTCATTTATTCGTTTTTGGTCAATGCACTCACTGCCTGTTGATTGATGATCAATAAAGAAAATCATTAGAACTTGGTTATTTTCAACTGTTTTCAAACACTGTGACTAAACAAGTGAGTAACTAAAAAAGTATTTTAAAAAACAAGTTTTTATAACTTGTTAATAAAAATAAAAAATTTAAGCTCTTTCATTGGACACCCATATTGGATGGGTTCTTCAGAAATATGTACGCCGCCATTTTGGTACGGCGGCCATTTTGGATTAATAATAATATCGATTAAAAATAATTGCATTGTTATCAGAACTACAGGCTTATTTAAAATTTCAGTCGATCGGAAACCGAAAGTAGTTTAAATTTAATTTGCAAGACTTGATTACAGACAAACATCAGGACAGGTGATACTAAAAAAATTAAAGCTTGTAAAAAAAAATTAATATAAAAATCAAAGAAAAGTTAACTACAAGGAGATCATACAGTTAGGAATTGTAATATCACAAAAGTATGTTTGAGCAGGAAAATATTGTTGACTAGCCAACCCGTGCCCACTTAGTTGGGTGTTAACCGCCCGCTTTTCTTCGATTTTATTTACATACACTGTATTATTACTAAATACTACTAATATATTTTTAATTGATTTTAACTGATATTTGTTCAATCATAAAATATGTCACTCTTGAATAGTGTATCTTTCTATTCGTGAAAAAGTTTTCAGGATCGGATCAGTACTTCCGAAGATTAACTGTAACCATACAAACAAAGTTAGAAACTTTACCTTTGTACATAGTAGGGGGCAAACGAGAATACGTATCGCTTGATGGTAAACGATTACCGCCGCCCATGGACACCCGCAACACTAGAGGCGTCACAAGTACGTTGCCGATCTTTGGGGGATGTGGTTTGAGTATGGGCCTACGGTATCCTCACTCACTTGGCGGAACCCAGCGCAAGCGCTGTTTCACGCCGGTTTTCTGTGAGGCCGTGGTATCACTCTCGTCGAGCCGGCCCATTCATGCCGAAGCGTGGCTCTCCCACAGTACTCCATCTCTTTATAATATAAGTTTAGATTAAACCTCAATAGTTAAAGCTACAAATCATTCTATAAAAGAAAAATGCAACATCATAAATATGTAGATGCCTACTTAACGAAGCTCATGTCAGCTTATTTAAGGACTTGGGCCACTCAAGTACTGAACAACATAGCTTTCTTATGATTGACTGACTCGAGCCGTTTTAATGATGTCTTGCTAAGTACCTACCTTCGATATCCATACATAGTATATACCTACGTTGGTACCTTACTTTGACTTTTGCAAAGTCATAATTTATGTAGTGCAGGAATAAAAATAAATTACTCCTTGTATTAATATTGATATAAGATCTTTATTCTTGTTTCATACCGAATTCTATATTGAATATACCAGTTTAGTGTGCCACTTTTGTTTAATTTATTCTATCTAGAAGTTCTAAGTAGCACGATAGATTGTTGAAAATCGCCAAGTAAACAAATTCATTAAATACCTTTGCTTTATAAGGCGCAGGTTCGGCCTCACATGGAATATTGTCATCACCTTTGGCGGAGTCACTCCAATACCAGCTCCTTCCTCTGGATCACATTCAATGGAGGTGGAGGGGACTCGAATCGTCGATTGCCAAGAACTTGCAATGCGGTTAGACTCTCTGGCGCTGCGTAGGGATGTGGCTTCTACCGCATTTACTATGGGGAGTGCTCCGAGGATTTGTTCAGATTGATCCCTGCCACCTTTTTCCGCCATCGTCCTACGTGACAGAAGTTTCATCCCCATCAACTAGGCGGTTGGCAGTCCACAACTTGCCGCTTTTCCAGAAACTTTCTACCTCGTACAACAAAACTGAACTGTCGCCCGCGGTATTCCCGGATAATACGACCTTCAAACCTTTAAGAAAAGAGCGTACTACTTCCCGGCAACGCACTTGTGACGCCTCTGGTGTTGCCATCCATCAGGCGATACGTGCCCTTTACTCCATGAAAAAACAAAAGAATTGATCGAAATTGGCCAAAATATGTGTGTAATATATATTAATGCCATATTCTTCTGGGGCACATAACTATATTTTCTATACTTGTTTAACTAGTCACAAGGCTGTAATTTACAGACAATGGTGTAAGAAATATGTGCATTCATCAATTTCACTGTTTTTACACCTCAATAAATAAAATTAAACTCTAAAATGAATTTCCAAGCCCATCACAACCCAGTACATGGGTCAAATCATGTTGAAAAGAAAAATTGAAGCAACAAAAGTACAAAAGCTATCGACATCGCGATCGGCAAGTCGTTGGCGGTACTTACAGCTTGACCAAACTTAATGTGCGCTTAAAGGATCGCGCCCACGCGCCATCGGATTAAAACATCCTAGTGTTGTGCGGTGATAAATTCAAGAGTTCTTATTGACGTTCGTGTTCTCTGCTGCCGACGTTTGAAATAAGGCTCATTTCAACCGATTTACGATCGCGGCACTTCCATTCGTACTGTAATGTTCTGATCTTTTATTTTCATTGGGCCTTAAAATAGGTTAAGTACTGTAATGCATGTGGTTTTACAACTTACAAAAATACACATGTTTTAAACTGTCAATTTAAGTTGTTCTCAAATTAAAAAAAAACATTATTTTAGATTATTTTTATGACTTGAACTTGGTACTTGTTATTTATATTGTAGGTTTTACGGGATTAATATATTAGAAAGCTACTGTACTAATATAGTTATGAATGAATGCTGTTGGCAATAAAACTATTATTTTGTAAAGATTATTAACGACTATAGTTATTAAAGTCGACGGCTTCCTCTCACGTTATTGTGAAAGTTTGTAAAGGTGTCAAAGGTTAGCCCAACCCCAAAAAGATAACGCAAACGAATTCAAGAATGTTAATGATGTTTTGAGTCGACTCTAGACGACTTTTTAGTTTCCGACTGGGTTTTGACATTAAATACAGTTATAACATTATTCTAGTCTTATATAAAACATTAATCTCAGCGTTACCAAATATATATGAAAAAATAATAAAAATTGATCAAGCCGTTTTGGAGGAGCTCGAACAAATACTGTGAAATGAAATTTTTATTATATTACTAGCTGACCAACGCAACTTCGTCTGCATCTCTTTTTATGCTCGGTTCCTATTCGGTCTAAGCGTAATTTTAACTATCCTATCTTAGGCATGCTAACAAAACACTCATTTGAAAAAAAAAACTGAAAATTTGTAACATAATTTCGGAGTAAAAAGAAGAATACATCCAAATTTGCATATGCCTAATTGAAAAAGTTAATTTTTTGTGGTAGTTTCAGTAATATTTTTTTAATACCTTTGAAAAAGAATTTCTCGTCTGTTATTTTAGAAGCTCATCTCTCTTATTTAAAAACAAGACTTCTACAGCTACTTCCTGTGTCGATAGGTTGAATGTAGACATGAATATATGCTAACGTATTAGTGTGTACACACATTTATGTATGTTTGTGTAAATACATTGTGCAAAGATATTAAGACATTTATTTATATTATGTAGTTACAGAGAGTATAAACGCGTAAATGAAAGAGTAATTCACTAAGGCAGTAACGGTGGTAAGTCGGCAAACATTATTTGTTCGAAAACAGTAGAATTTACTTATAAAATGTAATAGTTGTAAGTTACGCTCCAGCGGGTGAACGGCGGTATTCGGCAGTCCACCTCAGTGGATGAGCTCCGCGGCAATTCTATTGTTCTACTGCTAATTGAATCGATGCCACTAATAGATTGTGTAGAATTCAGGCCAAGCTGCACCAAATTATAGACTGCCTCTATAGTGCAGTGGTAGCGTATGCGACTACTGTGCTTGAAGTCTCGGATTCGATACTTTAACTCTCTTTAACTTAATTCGCACTTGTATCATTAAAATGCGTACATAAAAAACTATACAGACGTTCGCGAGTTTTTACTTAGCAACGCATTTATCCATTTATTTATATTGAGGCAAGCGAAGAGTTTACGGTTTTTTTCATATTCTATAGTAACATATCTCTACTCTCTCGTAGCAGTTTAAAAGTGCTGCTGATGTTTCTATTCCTGATCTTCCTCTTAGCTTGAAAACTTAATGTTTATTTTTTATGGTAAACATTAGATATACCGTAACTTTCATTATTTTTAAACAAACAAGTGAATATTTAAGGCTAGAGGGTGGTAAATTTTAACCATTTATTATGATTTTATTTTCTTTTGTTAATAGGAGAAAGAACAATTTATCGTTTCAAAAGAAGAAAAGAAAGAATAGTAGGTCCAAAAATCTTTGTAGCTAGGTTTAACTATAGTTTAAACACAGTGACATCGTTCTTTTTGTAACGAATCGTTTACTCCACCGGACAATAGACAAATAGGATCTGTCACGGTTCTCGCGCGTGCATCATACAGAAGATCGAGGGTATTTCGAATCGTTTACCAGTTAAAGTAACTACTATCAAAAAAAGCATTTCATTTATTTGAAGTTAACTCTTTTTTATTTTATTTCATTATTGACATTTATTTAGAGCTTTTTGAAGTATTTATTTATGTATTTATGTTTTACAAATTCATGTACTTGGGTTTATCGGCGGACATAGTGACCAGGGCATTATTTATTATGGTATAGTGGGCAAACGAGCAGAGGGATCGCATGATGGTGAGCGATAACCGCCGCCCATGGACACCCGCAACACAAGTGTGTTGTTGTCTCTTGGGGGCTGGGGAGAGGAATGGGGGGAAGGCTTGGGGTATGGGCCTCCAGTATCCTCACTCACTCAGTGAAAATCAGCGCAAGCGCTGCTTCACGCCGGCACGTGGTGCCACTCCGATCGAGCCGTCCCATTAATGCCGAAGCGTGGCTCTCCCACGGCACAGCAGCAGTGGACTGGAACTATATCCAGCAGAAGACTGTTAAAGGCCGTGGATGATGATGGTGAAATTAGGATTTTTAACATGCAACATAGTATCTTGATGTAGCAATAGCAATAGTATAATCATTTTCATATTCAATAGATTTTAGTTTATCATTGGTTATAGACTACTTTACATAACGATACTTTTATTAGGTGCAGACCTTTAGGGTTTTTTTTTATCTTAACATTAATTGATTGATTGAGAGATTGTACGAGAGAGGTTTTCACTTTTATTTATATATTTAATTTGAACTGTATTAATGACTTTAGACTCATTTTAAGATTACAATTTTAAAAGCTGTCTTTATCTTGCTGAAAACTATGTTGGTATATCCCTAGTAAGATTCTTGATAACAAAATATAATTTTGTTATTAAGATGAAGATAAATTTATTTTAGTCCTAAGTTTTACTCAACACACGAGGCTACGTGAGAGGGAGAGTGAGGACGGTGCGTTCGTGGCACGTCGTCTTCGCTCACCTTGCGAGGCTGTCGCT
Organism: Hyphantria cunea; assembly: GCA_003709505.1. Lineage (NCBI taxonomy): Eukaryota > Metazoa > Arthropoda > Insecta > Lepidoptera > Erebidae > Hyphantria > Hyphantria cunea. The sequence continues at coordinate 409,017 of PKRV01000557.1, read as the reverse complement.
TGGCTTTGTGTCGGTTTTTGGGCGCGTGTCAAAGGACACGAGGGGCAATACGATACAATCAACCACACTTCCGCAAGAGTGTGGTTGTGGCCTCCTCAACTTGCCAAGACTCGTGCCGAGACTCGAGGGAAGGCGCCTCGCGAGAATCTGGATGGGGGATTACGAATCTGTCCCGCTAATCTGAGAGTAGAGCAGGTGTTCATCAGGGCTGTCTAATAATTTATTACAAAAGTAATACAATTTTATGAATTTCATATAACAATTGAAGTACTAATACGGAACATATTAGTCCATTATGTCACATATTTACTTTATTTTTATCTGTGTCAGTTATTTAACATACATACGTTATTATATTAAGAAAGGCATGTATATGTGTATACGCGCGCTTTGATTGAGCCCACCGCGGGATGTCCATCACTTCATTAACTTTAATTACATAATTTCCAATAGTAATTATTACAATAACCAAGACGGTCCAAACAACAGCTCAATCGACGTTAGCTCTTAAATTGCGTAGGCTACAGTATTTATTGAGCAATCCATTGTATTGTTAGTTGTAATTACATTTTATTGTAGCTGTATTCGAAGCTCAGTTCAATTAATATTGTGCTTGAAAGCTCATCTAGTACAAGACATCTATTCGAACAGAGCCTTTAATAACGATAGAATATACGTAATTTATGTACTTCACTCGTTTCTTGTATATTATTTTTTTTGATCAAGCGCCCATAGACAATTGTACAATGTGACTCAAATAAGAATAGGAACATCAATGACCTCTATCTGTCAAATGTCCCCTGAAAAAACTTTATTAAACATCTTGAAAAAATATTATTAAAAAACATTATTGATACACAAATAAAGTTTCGTTGCAGACACCGTACTTTTCAAAGGACATTTGACAGGTAGAGGTCATTGACGTTTTTTTTCTAATTTGAGTCGCAATGTAACTCAAGAGCCACAAATATGTGCTAGCCTTTGAGCTTCGCCTTCACTCTAACGTTCCTCTATCGATAGCATTATTAAAGGGTGGTAGCATTCCTTCAGATGAATGATTATTTGAAAATCTTTTCTGTACCACTCTTAGATGTATCTGTATCTATATGTATATACAAAATATCGTAACGATCCGTTACAATTTCGTTGTACTCAGCGGCCTGTGAAGCGACCATGTGCAATCATAACCCTAACGCCCTTTAGTCTTGGAACCCATTTCAGTAAGTGCACAGATAAAATAAATAAATATTATGGACAGCCAATACACTGTTGTGCTCTGCTTAGCTTGGGACTAGATGGCGTACCATCTAGTCCCAAGCTAAGCAGAGCTTGTGTTATGGGTATAATTTTCCATTTGATTAAACATACAACACATATTTTAAACACAAAGGGTGTAAAATATTGAAAACTCTCGTTTGTGGCATTCTGGGTTAATGCCACATAAAGAGAGGTTTTAATAATATCATAATAAATTATTATACTTCAGGACAGTTAATTTTATGCAATTATAGTGGACCAACGTCTGGGCGGCCTTTTGTAGATAATCATCGTTATAAGAGCCCTCTGGTACGAGTTGATAAACACATTATCCTTAAATACGTCTATTATTAAACCTTCTAGTTAATTAAAGTCGTACTATAATCATACCAATAAACTGATAAGACGAAAATATCAAAGGTACATCTTTAATGCCCTATTTGATTATTATCTAGTCTTGTTACACGCTTAAACATTTTACTGAGTGTTAAAGAAACTTAAATTTATTGCAGAAAGACGAAGATATAGCAGAGAACAGATACTTTGCGAGTAAAATGAAAGAAAAACAAGAAACACATCAATAAATGTTTTTTAATGAAAAGTTTCGTTCGGGACATAGAAGAACATAATGTTAAATGGATTTCACATTTACGTTCTTCTATTTTTCCCAATTTGCCTATCATATAATTTTATAACAATCTTCATAGGTATAGTATTATAAAAAAAACGGGTTGCACTCTGGGAGTGCCGGCAAAAGTGAAAACTTTAATTTTAACGTTGTATATTATTGATATTTGGGATTGGTTAGGAAATATAATAGTTTTGCATGAATTGCTATATTTACCAGCATAAAAGTACTATCATTTATGTGGTAAAATACATTGTTCATTTATTGCGCTATCGTATACAAACCACTCACCGTGGGACAGCCACGCTTCGGCATGCATGGGCCGGCTCGACCGGAGTGATATCACGGCCTCACAGAAAACCGGTGTGAAACAGCACCTGCGCTGTGTTTCACTGAGTGAGTAAGGATACCGGAGGCCCAAAATCCAACCCTTCCCCTAATTCCCCTTCCCATCCCCCAAGGGCGGCAACGCACTTGTGACGCCCCTGGTGTTGCGGGTGTCCATGGCCGGCGGTAATCGTTTACCATCAGGCGATACAACTGCTCGTTTGCAACCTAAAACATAAAAAAAATAAAGAGTATGTTTGTGTAATATGAATAGTGTATAACATTTGTATATGGATCGCTACTATTTCTTTTTTTTTTGTGTGTTTCATGTGTTGCCTGTATGTAAGCTACCCTAAATATTGAAACACTCATATCCGTGTTATGGTTGTCTGGAAGACATCGCCGAGAGCGATAAGACCGCCAATTGTTATACATACTTTGTGACTTTTCCTGTTGTACCATTTTTTACTATGTATATACAATAAAGACAAATAAATAAATAAAAAATTATGGTCCACCCTCCCTCCATCTTACAAGTTTTCGATCAGGTTACGTGTCCTGACACGAATTAAACATTTTTTTAATTCGTGTCAGGACACGTATACCCACCACTAAAAGTGCACAACGGCGTTAAAGAAGTTTTCACTTCAAAAATCGAGTCGTGAGGCAAGAAACTTATGTTTAAATGGCCGCTGGACTGAATGATCAAATACATATTTTGAAGTACAAAATGAAATAAAATGCCTATACGAATTTCAAGTAATAAAATACCCGTAAGGTCCCGATCGATTAGATACGCTCGGCCAGGGCCAAAGGTGTGAATCGACATTTAATAATATAATTTATATGATGTTGATGTGTTTTTAATGACCACCATGCGAAGAATGGACGCGTTCTTGTGCTCGAATAACATCAGACGGTTACTCTAAATGGGCGGAGAAATGTGTACCCCTGCTGTGCATTTAAATGCCAAAAAATATTAATTACTTTTGTAAAACAATTCAAAAGCAAATCCTCAGCATTTTAAACAAGTCGAAAGTGCCTGTTTCTCCAAAACGTTCGGAAAATATGTACGTTTAATGGAAAATTATGTGATTTTTACCCTGTCCAATTTAAGTTTAGCAAACTTGTTGTACAGTGGTAGGTATCCCGCGGTAACTTTCTACATAAAATACTCTTTAAAATGTAAAAATATCTGCCAAAACACCTTTGAATGTGGCCAGTAATGTTAAGTTAATTAATGTTCTCTATCAGATAAAAAATGTGGGCTCTCAAAATGTTTTCAAGTAGCACGGTTTTTAGAGTTCCGTACGCAAATCACGGTAATGTTTTATTTCGTCATCTAATTCGTATCATAGTTATTTTTATAGGAGACTATTAATTCACTCACTCAGTGTTTCACTGAGTGAGTGAAGACGCCGGAGACCAAACCTCAAACTCATCCCTTCCCCATCCACTGGTATTGCGGGTGTCCATGGGCGACGGTAATCGCTTACCATCAGGTGATACGCCTGCTCGATTGCCCCTTATTCCATAAAAAAAATATTATAAATAACATTCTAAGTAATAAGTTTTGACTTCTATCGGCAGTCCTTAGGACTACCAATTTTTTTCACTTTTTGTTTTGTGTTTGACCTTGAATGTGTGTTGATGATGATATTTTTAAATAAATCAATAAAATATATTTAAAAAAGTTGTCTAAGATGAAAATTCAGGTCAGTAATTTCTGATAATAAGCCGCACTGCTTACAAGGTCTATTGTTAACAGACAGTTAACAGACCACTTCATTGAACCATTTGTGCATTCGTGTCTAAAGCGTTGCTCACGCTTCCCCTAGGTTATACATCGTAATTACTTTAAATATACATTATAAGGTCCACCTATGTAGCTGCGGTTAGCACGTAGTATTATATAAATGATATGCCTCTCTCACTTGGATCCCTCTACGGTTGGTATCTGATGTTACTTTTTTTCGAGACATCGATGTTACGGCACGCAGACCGATAGCATGGCGTCGTATCGAGAGACAATCAATTAACTCGCCTTCGCAATTCGATTATTGATTTTGTAATTAAATCGCGTTGGTGGGCGTGTACTCGAACACTCGATTGCATGAATTATCTTTATGGTAGATTTTTAGTGATGTTTGTTGTATTTTTCAATTAAGCCATTACGAAAGGTAAACTTTAAAGGTTATCTTGAAACAAGACACCTTTTAAATATTGCTCGCATTAATCTCGCCTGCGCTGTCGTGGATGTGTAGGTATTTATTGAGAATATATCTCTCGGTATTATACATTGCTTGACAGTAGGGTTGAATGGAAATAATTATGGCGTTACTGTGTCGAAGAAAAAGGGACCGAGCTGATATAATTATTTACCGAGAGATTGCTTTATAGCTTCATATGCAAATATTTTAACTGAATAATATCGAGTACAATCGAGCCAAGAGAGGAATGAACGAGCACAAAAACTCGGGTACTTAATCATTTCTTTCTTAATCGATTTTTGAATTCGATTCTTATTTTTCATATCTCAGAATCGGTCGTGTTAAATAATCTTCAGAGTCAATGAGACCAAATTATTCAACTAAATCTATTTTATGTTCCAGTAAAGTATAACAGAAATTATTTGATAACCGATAATATGTCACTTGGTTCGATCCTTGGCTTCACGCATCTAGCTTTTGCGAGCCATCTTGCATAGATCATTACTCCGCCTGTTTGGCCTGTATACGTGCCGAGAATTTGTCCCAATACTTATCAGCTTTGCGGCTACTTGGAGAAGACTACGTACATGTTTTTATAGACTACTAAATAGCGCTATTGGCAAAATTAAAACTCGCAGTCTTTGTGTCGACTTCATGTATAAAAACTTTCCGAACTTTTGTCAGATTAAGTATTATTTTCAAGCAATAATAAAAGTCTTACAGTATTGTGAGTGCTTTAGTTAACTAAAAGGAGTTGAGGGGATTTTGAAAAGTTAAAAATTGTATCTGTTATGTTCCAGAAATCTATGGAAAAGATCCCAACTTATCATCTGAAAAGCTTTTTACTTGTTTGTCACTTACCCCATAAAAACATAATGCACTATATTAGTACAATGATTATGTAATACAAATAGTAAATAATTATACTCAATTTACATTCAGAATTTACAAGTCAGGGTTATTTGTTTGCTTTTTCTTGTATTGTCTTTTTTACCTTAACACTAGCTGACCCCCGCAGCAATATCTGCGTCTCCTATTGTCCATATGGTGATGTAATAACAGCGTGTGAGTGAGTGAATTAGTATAGATTATTTAGTATCATACTCATTATTATTATTATTGCTAAAACCTCCAAAAGACCACATTGTTTCGTGACTCTTCTCTAATTTTTTTAGTGTCATGATTAGCATGTTTTATAATGTAGAGAAACGATGTTAAATAGCTAATGAATGATGTTGTCTGGCACAAATACTCACTGTGTTAAACTAATGATCAGAAAACCGACACGTGGTCTGTAATACTGATACTACCTTAGGATGGATATCACAATGGTACGTCATATATATTTTACCTTAGCTCTTTTGACATTACAAAATAACGCAACAACAAAACAAATATATGTAGTTCACAATAGATGAGAGAAGACAGAAATAATTGGCTGTTCGGTCTCAGCCGGCCAACCGAAGCCAGCGGCGCGTGTTGATCAGTATGCGCGCAGTGGAGCCTCCACATGCCACCGACAGAGCCATTCATCCGCGCCGCACAATCCAAAACAAATTACCTTAACCGAAGGCTGCTCTTTGTGAAAATGGAACACGGCGGTCCTTTTTCGGTAAAAAACCGACGCGACGACGTGACGTACGTTTTTTAAGCAGTCTATATGAGTAATTGAGGACAAGTCGGACGCTACGTGACGCGCTTCAATGTCTCACCAAATACGTCAGACAAACCCCGTGAGATACACCGATACACCCAGTGTTTATACCCATTTAAAAGTCAATCATTGTCGCGAAAATAGCTCGTTTGATAAGTTGTATTTGCATAGCCATTTATAGCATACCACGAATGCGGCCACTTAACTTGTCGTTATATGGGAATCCTTAGTCAGAAACAAACGACGATTGTCCAGTTCCCTAGTAAGTGAATAAGTTAACGACTTCTACACAATACGGTAGCTGTCACAAGCAAGAAAGCTATCGTCACAAATTTATTAAGCTTAAGAATTAAAGAGCGATAAAATATTCAAGAACACGTTGTCCGTTGTAATTCTAGTGGTCTCAGCAGGTACTTGTACCAACGATTTTAAAAACGCCATTACGAAGGTATTAACTACATCCATATTAATTACGAATGAAATAGGGATTTCAAAAGCGTGAATTGAATTACCAATATTTTAAAATAAATTCTGTAAGGCCGTGTTTGTCTTCGGCTGCGGGCGCTTGTTGCGGGGGCGCACGCTCCACGTCGCGAGTTTACAGCGTCTGGAGTGCCATCAATTAAATTTTAATTTTCGATCGCCAACGAATGAGTCGGCAGTGCCGTAATTGGTCCGCCCGTCTCGATGATTACTTTATTGGTCACACGCATACCCTGCTATCACGTCGAGCATTTTTGTTGCCAATTTATTTCTATTTGCCTGCAATGAATTCACTGCATTCAATTGAAAAAATAAAAAGTAATCAAACCGAGAATACTGACTTAGTTTCAATTCAATGTTTTTTCTTATTGTTCTTATTACCATTGTGGACGTAGGCGTAGAGGTTTCGAGACAAGATCCGGATTTAAATAACTTGTTTCGGCTACCAACCGCCTTTGACATAACCCCTAAATTAAAAGGGATGCAGTATTTCTTTCTTCCTTCAATAACGGGTATAGTTTATCTCTTTCTTAAGCGATTTCTTGATGTTAGACGCGGACAAAGCGGTATTATATTAGGAACCCAAAATGACGCGGGCGCAGGTAGCTTGTTTTTGCAGGTCGCACGCCTGATCTGTGCGGGCAGTTGTTTTTTGTATATACTATGACCCTGCACGAGTCTACTACGACTTGGCAAATAGATAATGCAAGTGAACAAATAGAGCGTAGGTAAACAAATCTTACTATTTATACGTGTACTAAAGCATCCGGTTTCTTTCCCGGTAAAGCTTACTAGTCGCTTACCGTAGGATTTTTTCTTTAAATATAGATTAGAAGATTGACTTCATCTTCTTGCCTACTGTTCGTCTGTGTTGCATAATGTTATAGAAATGTATGTAGTTGCTTTTATCTCTATACTTTCAATGTTTGCTTTTGAAATAATAATAATACCTAGACAATTCTATGAACGGTTTGGTATTACTTATTTAAAGTTGAATTTTTTTATCACATATTTTATCACATATCTTTTATTACATATATTAAAGCAGCTTAAAAATATCCAGTTAGTAGTAGTAACTAGATTGTTAATATTTACGTGCCTAGTGTGATAAGAAAAGGTGTTATCCATCGATTACATAAATTCCCAATAAAGTAGAGATAGATAGCCTATATTTAAAACTGTTAGTGTGGATAAATTTATTTATAGTGACTGTAGCAGATAATTCTTTGTGAGGAATTAGTTCGCTGCACGATATGCGCCGTGAGCTGCATCCAAGCAAATTAATCAGACGATAAAGGTAGACCCGTAATATATATATATAAATAGGCATCGTTTATTCCAAAAAAAAATCGAATTCTCGAACATTCTGACTGGTAATATCTACTGACAGATCGAAATTATATCTGTAAATCGTGATCAATGTTTCTTCACTCATCCGATGTATTCTTGTCTTTTCTTTCCTCTAGTGTTGGTTTTAAGATTACGCAATTACTTTCGCGTTATTTTTTTAAATATACAAATTATATATAATTAAAAATACAAAGATGCAAATATCAAAAAGAAATCCCGGGGAAGGAAGTTTTATTTATCTATCTTTAAATAAATATAAGTTTAAAATTATCTTTATCTAAATATAAAATAGCAATTAATTAACAAAAGGAAGTTATCTGATGGTTCATTCAATATTAATGACGATTGAGTTTATTTTTTATCTGTGTTAATCTGTAATTCATCGAGTCATTTTCATGCAATGTACGCTCATACACAGATATATCTTCGATTATATTTATCGATGTACATCCATTCAAAAGTACAATTGAGTTTCTAACAATTTTAATGGGTCAGAAATTAATAGTAATACCTACTAGGATTACTATTAATCTATAAAATCGATTCAATTGAACTTCTAATATAGTTCATCATGGTAGTTTTAACTATTTTAAAACAATTATAAATAGCTGTTTACGCAAATATATCTGTAGTTAATTTTATCGCTAGCAAACATTTTATAGACACTAGTTTTGGTAGAGTTTTTCAGTAAATCACGTAAGTAATCATCCTTTTTCATTTAATTAAAATAATTGTCCTGCAAAGAAATGGTCGCCATATTGCATGCAAAGGCAAGTGTTTACCCGTACAGCGTGAGATGAAGACGTGCCTCGAATCCTGAATCCTGACTACTTGTTCATGCTAACTTATTGTTGACTACATGTCCTGTATGTAACTAGTTCATGCAAATCTTACCAGTGACGTAAATGGCTCTTTACTCAGCAGCAATAAAATAATGTGAAGGGTAATACGACTGGATGCAAGTACCGGTCGACGATGTAAATAATATTCTTGTATTATTTAAAGTTGGGTGTTTGTTGTTATATTCGAATTAGCTATTGCTTTGTTCGTGTGATTATTATGTGTTAATTTCTTCTTAAAATTACAAAAAATTATTACTTAATAGATGAACATGAAGAAGTTGTAAAAATTTCAAACGGTTTAGCCTCTAAACTACATATAAATAATGAAACATGATAAAGAGGTCCATACGAGTATACGTACAACGAAGATAGGTCATATTCGATTCATAGATTCATTGCTGTAATTAGAATTTTTGGCTTTCGATAAGTTACTAATAACCTCGGAAAATAATATGACTGATTAATGTCAGAATATGAATGATTATCTTGGTTAGATGATTTGAAAACATTATCATTCTTATTTATGTCAAGGGCTCGGCGACATAGTATTATAATACTATTAAGCATCACCTTCAGAATAAGGTAGCGCAGGCAAAACGCCATCATCATTCAAATGTGAACTTTTTAAACACACTTCAATAATTTATAACCATCCTACTCATAAAATATTGCCTTACATTCACACTAAATACTTTAAACCGAAAGTCATTCTTAATATTTCTTGAAATCGGTTGATAACAAAGGTATAACATTTATGGATTTAAATAAATTAAGCGAGATGGTAGACACAAAAATGGCATCCTGTATTTACGAATACATATAAATTGAACTGTAAAATAAGTCGCTCAGATAGTTACTAGCGCCACGATTTGTGGTCTGCGACTTTCTACGTGTGACAATTGTAAAAAAATAATTGTGAGCATAAAATTTTATAACTTGAATGTAAAATACATTTAATTTTCTTGGATGTAGTTTAAGGAGTGCTATAGTTAATAAAGTATGTAAAGTAATTGCATCGTCGACCACTAAAAATAGAATTAAAAACTGTTAAGAATATACTCTCATATAAAACAAAAATATACGGGTTTAAGACTTGAGGTCGACATATTCTGCCACTTACTAAAGAATTAGTATTTACTAACTTAAAACTTAGTAGAAATATTAGTTAAATGCAGGTTAAAGCTCTTGTACCTAATTGAATAACAGACAAGTTTGTTTCTAATGCCTGCTGATCAATCGGTATCGGGGTCGATTGCCAGATCGTACTGCTGTTGGGTTTTTCTTAAAAGAAATTTCTAATAGCCACCTGGAGTATGGCAGATGGCGGTGTTCCGTACCTGTACCTCGGAGAGTGTAAAGCCGTCGGTCCCGATTATCATGAACAACTATGACAATCGTTATTGGGAAGACAGCGCCCTCAAATATATTGATAACTAGTTCATCTTGCGAATTCAATTCACCCTCAGGTTGAACTAAGCTGCTCAAACCTTCAGGGAAAAATTAATATTCAGGTAAAGCCTATTAATCTTGGGAATGAAAAAGGCTAAGAAGGTGAGTATGAATAATGGTAGTATTCAATTACTTATGAATAAAATTGTATGTTATATCGTTAATAAAACTACTATCTATTAGAAGGCTCACAGATCTATCACAACCTTTAGAATAACAATACTAAACATAAGCGTAAACAATTTAATCTTGAGATCGGCCGATGTATATCTACAACCCACACGATCGCTGTAGTAAACTTATATGCTACCAGATAATGTCTTTAAACAATTATTTACAACGATCTGTTCTTGAAATAATACTCAATATTGGGAAATTATTGTGTAACGTGTTTTTTTATTTTATAGACATTTAACAATGACAGATTGTAAAGTTTTAAATTAGAAAAATTCTTGTTTATTTGGTATTGAAACAGACGTATTGTCGACTTAAGGTTCTAGTTCTCATCTCTCCTTTTTTGAGAAATAGGGCTTAGAAATCATTAATAAATAATTATAAGAATAAATACTACAACAGTATAAGCTCTGCTCGACAACTCTAAAATAAAAATAATAAAACAAAGAAGAAACATACGATGCCAATAATAAAGTCAATTAATCAAATTCAAACAAAAAGATATCTTACACAGAACAAGATAGAATAAAGATGATACCTTTATAGTTTATATGAATGGGTGTGAGGTTGCAGTTGGCACTTGAAAATATGTGTACATTATTATATCTACTAGTTGCGCCCCGCGGTATATGTTTCTTTTGAATTGGATATTGCTTAATAGTTTACTGGTTTTGATTTAGTTTTCGGGAAACCATTTTAGGTTTCTAAAATAAATAAAAGCTTATACAAAATAATAAAAGAATATTTTAACAGCAAAAATACATAGTATATCTGTCTCTGGGCCTCCAAACCAAGTTAAACTTGTAAGCTAAGAAGATTAAGTCTCGTAATACAAATAAAACTGCCAACTGTATTAGCATAAATAAAAGAAAAACAATTGAAAAGAGACACAATAACAGTAAACAAACTTACCAATAATAATAGTTAGCAAAAATTTCTAGTCTACAAACACAACAATAAAATTTTTAATTACTTCTCATAACACCATCTGTTTGCCGGTAAAAGTCCCATTAAAAGAGGACCAAAAGAGGTTACCAGCAATAAAAATGCACTGATTGTTTTTTGTAAGTACTTACGGCATAGACTTTCATATGCATTTAGTAAGAAGGTGTTAATACTACATTACAAAAAGATACTTTAATTTCATTTATTTTTATACATTATTACGTGTGTGTAGAGTGAAGACTAGGACTGATGACATCACGCAAAGACACGCATCTTGACTATGACGAATTGTTATTTGTCCAAGAGCTTAGCTGAACTAAGAATCTTTTTCCTTCCCATTGTAAACTTAATAATAGAGTATGAAATATTCAAAAGTGTGTTCTGAGTACAGTAGCCGATTGTGTTGCTGTGAATATGTTTTATAATATAATCAGAGCCAGTAAAGCCGCCGACCGTGGCTCGTAAACAAACAGATTGGATCTGTAGCGCATGTACGTGTTTCGCGGCGCATACGCTCCGTCTATGGCTTTCAAGTCGCTAAGAATGGGTTTACTCTTTGTAGAAAATGTTTTATGCTTTATAGATAAAAAGGCAAAGGGTTCAAAAACGGAGTATATTTTATGTGTTGGTTGGCTTTTAAATGATATCTTTTTTCGTGGCATCATATTTCATTTAACTTATTCATACCAGTTGTGGAATATGGTTAAAACTCTGCTTGATAAATTAAAGTATTTTTAAAGTTAGTATTTAACCAATTTGTATATTGATTTAATTATAATAAAGAATAAAAATAATAAATTATTATACTTATAAATTATTGTGAAATCTTCAACACAAAGCAGCGCTTATTAATTCTAAATACATTTATTTAGCACAGCACAGCAAGATAAGCACGAGTCTAACTCGTTAGTATATGCTCGAAATTTTGAATCCTGTAATATTTTTGCACAAGCCAATACGTTCGATCAATTTATCAATGTTAGGTTACATATCGATATATTTATATTGATATCGATAAATCGGTATATTTATCATTTGAAAGAGAAAACTTTTGATTTATCTGCGAAGTGTTTCCAATTGATAAAAATATGTATCAGAAAGAATTAACTAGGCAGAAAAGTACTTAAATCAATGTTAATTTTAATTTAATTTAATTAATAATAAAACTCATTCCAGTTGAATAAAAGAGTCAACAAACAGATAAAGAAACAACAAAGCCACAAAGGTGACAGACGAATCAAAATAACATGCGCTTATTAATTATCTGATTGTATTGGTCGGAATTGCATAAATACGCAAATATTCCTTGTATTGAACAAAAACCGACTTAATAAAGAACACGTGTTTACCGGACGTGGTAAATAAAAGTGCAATAAACTTTTATAATTGTGCAATACTCATTTGTCGTAATCTTTCAAAATCTTTATGGCATAGAACTCCTTCATAATTTTCTTTTTTTTATTATATATTACTGTCTTCATAATCGTCGAAAGCCTCATTATCGTAACGTAACTTGCAAGTTGTGAAGGGAGTACAAAAACACTCGTTTTTCTTTTAGCTTGATTCTGTAAAAAGGTTTACTTGTATTGATCTTACTACAGCTTATTTTTTTATTTAAGTTTCTATAAAACCTATAATAAAACGAGCTTCTGAGAGTTAAATTTAATACATAAATTATCTCCGTCGGTGAATGCAAGCACGATAGGTAAGTCTTGTATCTTTATGGAGCAGAGTCGTTAATGGAAATTTGTAATATGCTCAATTGACCAGAAAAGACCTAAATATATTATGTTCTGCACAAGAGTATCAGCCATAATTCTTTCGGACTGATATTTATAACATCTATATAAATAAATGAAATTGGGGTATATAAAAAATAAATATATATAAATATTAACATCAGCGCTTTTTACTAAATGCATGTATATACACGGAATATATGCCAAAAAAATTTTTTTTTCATTTTTGTCTGTCTGTCTGTCTTTATGTTTGTTCCGGCTAGACCGATTTTGACGAGACTTTTATTGCCAGATAGCTGATGATATAAGGCGTAACTTAGGCTACTTTTTTTGATGATCATTGGTAAAACTTTTGATGATAAGCCAGTATCAAACAAAACAGCCAAAATGGTTAGATGTAGCACTTAATATTTTTGAACATTTAATTATACGATCACAATCAGTTGTGTATGGGTTAGTACCTATAGAAACTTAAGATTTATGAACTACATCTATACATTCTCTTTTCATACTGTTCATGATTCGCACTACTAAACCACCACCTTAATTTAAAAATAGTTCATAAAAGTGACTGCAGAGCACATTATTTCCATAAAACACTCGGGCAATGTTTTAGGAGGCTATCAACTATAATGATGATGTGTAAGAGAAAATGCGATGCTTATTATGTAAGACGCAAAAAGCTTCAGGCAGACACTGTCTTGTAGCTATTAGCCAGCAATACACACCCAACGCACTCGTGGGAAATTGAGTTACATTCTTTTTCGGACTAAGTTTAAAAAACAGTATTGTATTTGTGTTATTACGCATAATTATAAGCAGTTATAATACTGAATTACCAAGGCTGGATAGCAGTTGATTATATTTGTTACATTAGCCGCAGAATGTGCTTATGATCTTAAACTGATAAAAAGAAATGCTGTTAGCTTGATTTATTTTACGCATCAACTAAAAGCATTGTTAATGTTCTAATGTGTAATGAATCTAAAAGTTTAGAAGACTTGCAACATTGCAAGGTATGGTCTGCCAGACGTATATATTTAACTGGATATATCCTTGACTGCTAACGGACTGAACTGATAAACAGTCACAGACAGATGATAGACAACCATAGCACATTAACTAATATACGTGATTAAATACCTATTTGATCACACCAATGCTTTCAATATATGCGAGTAGCACAATCATAAAAAACAAAAATCCCCTTGTCTAAATTCCACTTATATATCGCTTAGCTAAGAAATCGTTACGTGCTAGTACACCATTCAATCTTCGTCTAAATAAATTAATCTCAGCTCGTAAGCGTTCGGCGTTAGGAGGCGGTACTCACACAGAGAGGCGCAAGGAAAGGCAGTTTCGGTGTGGCACGACTTGGCGAGAGGGGACGAGAGACAGGCGGTGAGGGACGGGGGAGGTGGTGTAGGGGAAGGCTCAGGTCAGCGAGGCCGTGAGAACGCGCGCGCGCCGCCGGTTCCCAGGCACGCGCCGCCCGCGCCAAGCGCGCGACCATCGGGGCACGCCTGCTGAACGAAGTGGCATCGCATACCGGCTTGATTATCGTTAGTTACTTGGTTTATGTTTCATGCAGTAAACTTAATACTGCTGAGAAGAATGATTCAATAAGTGATCAAACGTCTTCGATTAAATTTTAGTAACAGTGGCAGTAGTATAAAAAGATGGTCATTGTAATCTATATTTACGAACGTAGTAGCATTAGTTATACTTAGTAGAAACAGCTATTTTTACAACTGGTAGAAAAAGAAGAGTAAAATGTCTGAAATGGGCTGAAGGATATCGTCACTGATATATTTAATGCTCTTGAAGTCATCTCATTAATCCAACATGGTAATTTTGGTATGACTTATTTTATAGATTCGAACTTTGGCTAGATCTGAAGGTATTCCCATATTTATAAGTTGCATGGACAGATTTTGACATAGAGATAGAAACATGTGAAGATACAAATCTAAAAAATATTTATTCTATTTGGAAACCGGTTCATGAATTCCTATTTAGTAATCCAGGATCCATCAATGGTTGTGTTAAATATAGTTAAATCCTCTTAGGACCTAACTTAAAAAAATATAACAAAACTTTCATATCGTTTTTATGGTATAGGAGGCAAACGAGCTAATGTATCGCCTGATGATAAGCGATTACCGCTATCCATGGACACCCGCAACACCAGAGGCGTCACAAGTGTGTTGCCGGCCTTTAAGAAGGAATACGCTCTTTTCTTGAAAGTTTGAAGGTCGTATTGGTCCGGGAATACAGCAAGCGATATTTTGGCAGTGTTAATTTTGCTACTTTTATTTATGTGCTCAAATTAAACTTTACTTCGTCTACTAACTTTCTGGCAGTTGTGCAGTTGCCATACCAACTATCTACATTTTTAACACAGATTTATTTAACTTATTTCAGGAATGCAAAATATTATTAAAAAGTTTAAAATCGTATAATAACCGTTTTCTCCCGAATGTGCTTTAGGTGTGCGGTTGCCGGTCGGTTAGATGCAAGCAGAAGCGTCGAGGTCGCTGTAGTCGTACACTCTATCTTGGAGGCTATCTTGCTTAAGAGACGTGCTACGTGCACAGTACAAGAAACAAGTATCAAAGTACTAACATACACATACTTACAGTACAAACGAATTTATGACAAACAAAATCCTTGGTGTGTTTATTTATTAGTAGTTGAGCCCCACGGTGTTAACCGCGGTACGACATGAATCGCGGGCAACGACACGCGGCGGATCTAGTTTAAAAAAGTGGCCTGGAAGAGATTGCTTTTGGCAATAAGGCCGCCCTTTATACACTCCGTCTCATATTTTATGTACTCTCTTCTAACTGTAATATTATAGTGTGCAAATAAGGAGTTTTCTATCTAAAGAGCTTCTATCTATCTTAAGTTACTTCTTATATCATCAGCTATCTATGAGAGAAAGTCCCGTCAAAATCGGTCCAGCCGTTTCAGAGATTAGCCGAAACAAACGGACAGACAGACAGACAGACAGACATTTTTGATGTAGTATACTTTCATTTGCATTTAGTGATTTGAAATTACAAACATACACTTGAATTCTATTTAATTGTAAAATATATCTAGAAGATGTATAGAAAAGTTTTATTTCAGGTTTTACATTAATACACTAATCCCTTCAAGGTTTGCAAGTTAGGTCTAGTGATATTAGCATATACATATTGTTTCTTACTTCTCATTGTAATGAAATAAACAAGATATCCCCATATAAATAATAATAATAAAGTTTGTCGTCTAGAAACTAATTAGTTATGTTCCGATAAAACTTGAACGTGAGCGAATCATTAGGCACACGGACACCATATTGCGCAAAATAAATTATCGTACCAAATACGAAATTTCACATAAATACGCAATCGCATCATCAAAATGAAGCGTATCAATTTAAGTCGTTTGCCTGTAATTTTACTGGTAGTTTCATCTCGACTGCGCGCGGCCTAGCCATGATATTTCCTAACGTTCCGCTCAATAGTAGGCATGCAGGGATGTTGGTGGAGACGGACGTCATTTCTAATTTATGCATGGTCGTGCACAACTCGCCTACTGATCGGCGCTTGCGCAGGCGCGTCGCACACGCGCTCACTTCCCAAGGGCTACTACATACAGTTTCTAGGAATAATGCTTTGTACTTTATTTACTTTACACTACATACTAATAGACTCATCCCGAATACAGAACAATGTGACAGTAAAATATTCCAACCTAAAAGCACAATTTCGAAGTTTGTTTGTGGATTCATACATTTACGAGAGCTAACCATCCCACTAATATGATAAACGCGAAAGTTTGTATGGATGGATACTTGTTACTCTTTCACGTAAAAACTACTCAACGGATTTAGATGAAACTTTACAGTAATATAGCTTATACATCAGAATACACATAGGCTACTATTTGCCGCGATAACCGTCATATACGCGGGCGGAGCCGCGGGGATAAAATAGTATGAAATATATGTAGTAATTTATAAAGGTGCCACATTATGGAGATAATTAGTAATAAAACCAGAAACCCAAAATTTTAGGTAACATTTTTAGTCATTCATTATTGCTCCTTCCGAAAGGTAATTTCATCAGGCTCTCTTAAATAATTATGTTCAACAACGATGGAGTTTAAGTGGAAATTATCTGCGTATCATCCCTAAATCGTGACACGGTGCCTCGACCGAGAATTAGATCCTGCCGCTGCTTTTAAGCCAACCATGGCAACTTTATCGGGACCCTTAAAAAACTTTTCATGAAATGTGTTCATGGATCTTTTAGAATTGGACGTTATGTACAAAGATGATCGCACGTGTACCAATGCGTGAGGACTCTTCAGTCACGCTGAGCGTTAAAGGTACTCCTTTTTGAACAGAATGTTTATTCTGATCAAATCCAAAGTGTGACATTTTCTAGTGATTGATATGTTCACACGAAACACCTTGTTGCGACAATATTTGTAGTATGTAGCTCAATCGAACTATTGTAGTTACTAGGACAAGCGCTTATGATATGCATACATGCTAGCCCAGTGTCCAGTGAGCACTTCTTTTAAAGATACGTAATGTTTTTAGTTTTTTGGCAAAAAAGGGAATTGATGTCATCTATTGTGGAAAAACCAGCATTATTGTTACTAAATTATTTCTCAACCAACATAAATAGTATGAATTTAATCGTTTATTTTTTATGAAGAATAATAAATAACGGAATGAATAGATGTAATACTTCAAATAAAATAAGATTATTTTAAATAGTTGGGAAAATAATAAATATTTTAATACTTAAAATAAGCAAATGAAACAATCTGTATTATCCTGATGAAGAATCTCAAAAAGCAATCTGTTTTCATATAAAAACATTGTATAAGGAAGATAATACACATTAATTTTCTTAAAATGAAAATACAATTCGATTTACGATATATAGAATTAAGGTTCGCGCGTGATGATGTGCGGCTAATACCAGTAGCCATTATCTTGGCGCCAAGCGTACGAGCATACAGTGATACCTGACTTGGCTAATACCAAAAACTGTGGAAATTTAAACCTGTAATGGATATTTTTTTAACTTTGGAGATTAATAGGTTAAAAAATTTAAAAGGTCACAATTACGGTTATGGCTTTTTCTTATTTAATAATTTGAATTATTTGAACTGGAACCATCAAATTATAGACAAAAAATTTCTTGTAATTCGTATCAATGAATGAATGAATGCATACGATTCCATTCCAATTGTAATAGTTATCCAAAAAAAAAGCTCAATAAACACAGCTGATGTGCATAAATGTCCTCAAAATAATCCCGAAAATGTACCCTTGTTAATGGCGTAAAAATTTGATTGATTGTAATGATGTAAATTATAATACGTGAAAAATTAGATATTTGATATTTTTAGGTTTTTGTACAGATTTAGTATACTTATATAGAACACAAATATAAACACAACATAATACACTAAAATTTAAAATCATAGCGCTATTTTTCGAAAATGTTGGCAACACTAAACAGAAGGATATCTTTTGCAAAATAACAAAGCTTAAACCTGGTGATTATGGTACAAATTATTGTGCGCGGTGCATTGCCACTGTGGATTTTAGATTATCATTCCGTCCAGACATAATCACTGCATTACTTATTATTTTCAATGACTATGCTTTTAGATTCTTATATCTTTTAGGGCAAAAAATTTGTTGGTACAAATCTCCACACCTCGAAGAGCTACTTATAAAACTACTTATAACTCTACCATGAAATATGTGCATTTTATATTTTACTTGTAAGTAAACAAAATTATTTTCATCTATCCATAAAAAGAGGTAATAATAACTCATAATACTTTTGATGACAAACTCTTTTGTAAGTTCAACATCCTTAGGAGTTTAGCAATTTTACTCAACCATTATGAGTACTGCACAAAGAAATAATATCAGCATATCAATGTTGGCAACTCTTATCCTGCCTTGCGTACAAAGGCCTTAAAGAAATTAAGGTCTGAATTAATTTGAGGAAATGGTGAAACCGTATGGTAGACATAAGCACTACTATCATAGAAACAGGAAATATTGAATCACAACCTGTCGTGCAATTCTGATAAACACCGAGGATGCGATCGTAGCCCGTGTCAGGCAATACAAGATTTAATAGTAGTTTATTTGCAGGTATTGCGTAAATTAATGCCATACACACATAACGTGATACAACGACTATGAAGCAATATACTGTAAGACAATATAATAACAACATTGTCACGATTACTAAGAGCTATACAAAAGCAATAACCTGAACATACTTACTTTTAAATTTACCACAATGTATAAGAAAATTATACAAAGTATATAATGAAATTACGTATCTGGAATACATACCATTGGTTGCACAAACCATGTCCGCTTTTCCTTAATTCAAGGGTACTCGAAGTGCAGCATCATCCTTCAAACTCTTCTTTCATATGCATAACCTTTTATGATTGTTAACTATGATATATAAATCTTTCATATGCCAGGTGTAGATTTACTGTTTAGATGTCACTTAGCCTGAGCCACGCTTCGGCATGAATGGGCCGGCTCAACCGAAGCCACTACGACCTCACAGCGAGTGAGTGAGGATACCAGAGGTCATTTTTTTTTTTTTGACCTGGTGGAATGCCTTTACGCACTTCGCGCCCCCCCTGCGGGTACAGGGGGTTCACTTTGTGTGGGACTCTTGACAGACACCAGCCAGACTACCCACTAAACCACCACGGTGTGCCACTCTGCGCCTGAGACGGGAGAGATCCGGGAACCGCTTTCTTACGCCATCCGGACCAAGGATACCAGAGGCCATACCCCAAACCCTCCCCCCAGCTGCTTGTTAGCCAAATAAAAAAAAAGCTAAGTGACCGTATTCGTGTGTTGCCACCAAAGTAAGCCGAAGTTACATGGATTTGCGTAAAGGAGAGTGTCTAAGATCACACACACTTTTCAATAAATCATATACTTCAATCTTCAATCGACTTCCATAGCCATGTTCATGCAAATGTTTTTTTATCTTAAAAATTATCGAAGGTATTCCATTTGGGGAGCATCTTGCACACTTTGTATCTGATATTATACTTAATGGATTCTTAAAATGCCTTAAGCAAAAGGGTGGTCGCAATTGAAACGAGAAGACACCAAATCGAGATAATATGATGGTGTATTAAATGAATATAAATTTGCCACAAACAGTACTCGGCTAGACCACCCAGTTGAAACTAGTTGCTGGAAATACCAACTGCTTATTAATTTCGATCCAATATCACTTACAAACGTAACAAAACATTAATATCAAATTAGTATTAACGCAGCTTATCTTAACGCTTATTTTGCATTACAATATACAATTAAATGGATGCTACTAAAGCACTTACAAGATTTAAATAAAAAGGTAGAAGAAAACTTGTCCATACGCCAGTCAGAGGTGGTGGATTCGAATCCCACACAGAAAAAATATCTATAAAATGTATTTTTTTCGTATTTAGATACATGTGTGTTTACTAAAATTCTGATCAGTGGTTACTAAAGGAGTTAAGTATGCAGAAAGAGAACACAAATATGAAACAAACCCTATACTAATACGTTTGGCCAGCACAGTATAGCAAGCCAAAACCTCTTTTCTAACAATAAACTGTTTAAGGCTGTCGATGGTCGGTGATCGGCAGTCTGGTTACCATATATTAGGTAGGTAAATCAGGTAGGTATAGGTTCTGTCTAGCTTGAAGCCGGCACTCGTGTTTGATATGTATAAAGTTATTATTATTATACTGTACCATGTTCATTAAAACTGACAAAAATCGCAGAATATTTAACACCTTAAATCTGATAAACTTAACATGAAATTACGGTCCTTTTACAACAGACAAGTACATAAATATGCAAATGCGGAAGTTTCACTTGAGCCATGAGTATGCAACGCCTTATACTAAATTTATTTTGATAATAAATAATAGAGATACTACAGATTCAGCTATGTGAATATGATATGTTAGTACATCACAACTTAATACCTCTCGAATTGATTTGATTTACGGATAGATGAAGTTCATTTTGATACCTTATGCGTTAGATTTTTACCCTCAGTACAGCTAATGCCATGATTATTGGCCCTTCTAATTAGTTACTCTAATCTTTAAGACATACCGTAAAATACCTTCAAGAAAATAGCGCGTCTGCATCAAACCAACATGTAAAATATCCATAAAAGATTTACTTACAAATCAAATCTCATTTGTTAAAGACCAGTAACGTGCAACGATCTGAGTTCCAGTCGTACTTGGGCCGCTGTAGTTACTTTCGCTAAATGACCTGTATATTTCTTTGCTATGTAAATTCTGCAAAGATATAAATCCATAACCATAGTTATTCTCAATTTTCATTGAAAAAAGAATTCGAAAGAATAATTGACGTTCATTCGCAAAAAGAATCATTTTCGCTTGTTTACCAAACAAGAATACGTGATAAATATCACTTCACTTCCCTTGGGGTAGCACAGTACATTACTACAAAAAAATGTGGTTCGTTTCTCGTGCCTGTTATTCTATAATTCGTGTGAGCCTGGGGCAGATAATAACTGTAATAAGACATGCCACGGCCACCATAAGTCACATTGGCTTGTTTCAAAATGGCGTCCTCATTACTAAAAGAACTTAGCAACCACTCGTAAAATATTTTCAACATATTTATGCGATGGTATGTGAGATACATGTTTTTCATAATTGCAACATTTTATAATGCATAATTCAAAAAACAGTGTAACTTGTGACAATGTAAAGTATTTTTTTTATTTTGAAAAACTGTGTCTAAAATTATTATTTCAACTCTTTATGAAAGATAATATTTTCACTTAACACTACGTATTATTCGGGTTTAGGAAACTTTATTCTCATAAAGAATTACAGATTCACTTACATGAGAATACATTTTAAAAAGGATACAATCATTATTCTAGATTCTATACTCTACTATAAATTCTAGACTATAGATAGACTATATTATTTCAGTGCCACTGAAATCACAACAAATAATTACTAAAATGTAATATCTATACTAATATTATAACGAAGTAAAGTTTCTATGTTCTGTTTGTATGGTTGTAGGGGATAATCTTCGGAATCACTAATCTGATACTCAAGATTTTTTCACTTAACAGAAAGCGACACTATTCAGGAGGAGTGACATAGGTAATATTTTATTATGATGGAACAAAAAATCAGTTAAAAATAGTATTTGTCAGTATTTGTAAATCGAGTCGAAGAAAAGTGGGCACAGGTCGGCTAGTGTAATAAAATAACATCAAACATTTGGAACACGGCTGACTAATCTCAAACTAGGAATGGCCCGTACCTTTTTTTTCGTTTTATTTTTCAACTTCATGCACTTGCGTACAACGGTTTATACTTAATGCCCAGGGCATTCTGTACCAGCCCATCTGTGGAGGCTGTAGAGATGTGATAAAAAAAAATCGTTGTTATAAACATTGGCAAAAAAACTACAAAGTTTTTTTTTTAAATACGTAGCCACTATAACTTAATTCACAATAAATACTAAATTCCACCATAAGAATGATTAGGAACTGATCGAAACAGAACCGAGCTGTTTATCACCTATATCGTGATCCTACCGTATGTAAGAGATAGATATTGTGAAAGTATACATAGTGAGAAAGACACGGTGAGAGATAGAGAGAGATAGTTACTAGATTAAACAAATAAATATCTCCTTTCGATTTTACCATGCAGTTAGAAGGTTTACGTGAGACACGTGTAAGGCGCGTGTCTTTCTGACACAATATTTGTTATCAAACCCAACACCGAAAAATCTTCGTGTACTGTGTAGCTAAAATAAAAGATTCATATGACAAAGAACAGTATGATGTCACGTTTCTCGTCGTCTCTCCCACAGTACTAGTCACGAACTTATACTTCACTTAATTAACGTAAATAAGACAGTTTTGCGCATGAAAAAACAAACGGGGCCGAAGGGTCGACGCTTCGAAACCGGATCCGAGGTTTGAGCGAAACGCTCCGTATCGTCTTAGGCCACACTTTATGTCACATTTTATTTTTAATGAGACTTTTTTATAGTGACAGTAATATAGCCAGGGACTTAATTTTACTTAAGAGTAATTATTAGGAACAACCTAATAATTACTCTTAAGTAAGCCGAGGTGGTTTAAAGTACTACAGAAGAGCTCAATTAGCGTAAATACTAAAACTTATGTACCATTTTAATTATAGTGAATATTTATAAAATAACTTAAACTTAGTAACAAAAAAAGCAGTAAGGGTGTGTTTCATATTAGTTTTTTATTTGTTGCAGTATCTTTATTTAGATACAGACATAAAAGAAATTGTATGTAAATACTCGTGTCAAAATTAATTTAGAACGTTTTGAAATTTCATAAAAATTCACAAAATAATTTTCATAAAATTAAATAGTTTTTTTCTTATTACTTGAACTTTTAAGAAGATAATAAGTTTTCAAGTCCACTAACGAATATTTGTTCATTAATAAATTGTTCACAGACTGACAAACTAAATGAAAAAATCTAATATATTTTTGTTGGGTACTATTATACTCACCACTACACCGCTGTCAAAGTTGCAATTGATAGCATCAACGTTACTGCTCAAGGCACAAATGTACAAATGTATGCAGTATTTAATATCTTTCGTTCACTATTGTTATGATTATTATTCTTGTAAATAGAAAGAAACAAATTAGTTCCATTTTAATATAGAATACTTTAACCGATGCATTATCGCGTTTTGTAAAGATATAAAAGCCTCGTGTTGTAAAATGTATAAAATTCGCATCGCTATCGTATCTTATTATACAGTCTTGATATTTTATTGTATAATTTATTGAGGCGACAGTTGCAATCTACCAGAAGAAAAGCAATATAAAACAGTTTTATATTAAAATTTTATTTTTGTACTCATAAAGTAGGCTTGTGAGTAAATTGCGTCATTGCGGTAAAAAAATTGTTCCAATCGTTTATTTATTATTAGCATTATAATGCATAGAAATCAAGACTCAAGGTAGTAGAACCATGTTCTTTTTCTTTTGATGATATGGCAATCAGCCGGATCAGCTATTTCTGCCAATTTCAAGTATTTCAAGTCTTCGAATCTTCAAGTCTTCGTCGTGATGGAATTAATGATAAAAAATTCAAAAAAATGTGGATGATATGAAATGGGGACCGTCTTTCGCAAAAACAAAAAACGATCTCCCTAGAACCATGTTGATTTCAGCACGAACGGGCCCTGATAACCTAACTTAAAATGACAGCATTCGTGCTGTCGTGTTTCGTTGGTGAATGCAAATCGGAGGCACATTGATGCAAAAGCATCTTAATACACCGGCTTGGTGACCCATGCTGCGTTATTACATTGTCTGCATTCGTACTGATTATGAGAAGACCACTCTTAGATTCTGTTCACGAGTTCCATCAGACAGAGAAGAGTCACTTAGGCGGGATAATGCATATAAAAAAACCTCCAATCAGAACAAAAAATTTAAATAAAACTTATTCTTGTTCAACGTACATATCCAACATTATCGATCTGTTTCTCTTCTGCAAATTGATTTGCAAGACAGCGACGATTGCGATAAAAGATAGACGCGCCAATCGCATTTATAAATGGCAGTTTAGTTGCAATTTATTGTCAGGGTTGCACAAAGTAATTATCGCGAGTTATTAAGAAATGGCTGATTGATAACTTAGTTGAGTTGCCAGATAAGTAGACAGGTATGATAAGCATTGATTCGATAGTAACACTAGTAACAGAAAATATTTTTGTAATTTGTTGATAACTAGTTGTACCGTCTAGCTTCGCTGTTGCTTAATGTATATGCAGTTGACTAGTTGTTGATGTTATTAAGGATAAATTACTTTGTGCAATAATATATTAAGGATAAAACTGACGAGGACAAGAAAAAAAATAAAGTTAAAACTTTTGATAAAATTAAATGTATAACAGATTACTATGTCAGTTATCACCCCGGCTATTAAAACCAATTTATTTGTTTATTTATTCGATTTCTACATAAGGAAGTTAAAGGTTTGAAGTTATCGATGGTTTCCGCACTAAGCTCGAGGCTTGTGTCGCGGCGACCAAGACCCTATTGAAACCCTATACCCAGTACTTTAGCTGCTAAGGAGGAACATATGGACCCACAAAACTATTACCCTTCCTATTACCTTTCCTAAACGATCTGTGGCGTCGACTTAGTTTTTTACCTTTATAGAAGTCAGGCAATGCCATTGAATTAATTAAATTAAAAAAACTACGTATTATATTATTACATATATGCTACTAAAATAAGGAGGGTAAGATAAGCAATATAATACAGGAAATAGGATTTAAAAGGATGTAAAACTTGGAGAAAAATGAGTATTATTGAAGTACTAATTTAATAGTTAGTATATAGTGTTATTATCCTATAAAGTATTCATTTGTGATCTTTATATAGCTTAAAAAGCCACTCAAGTGTAGAGTAGCATGTTTATTGACTTAACACTTTTAAGTTAAAGATGCTGAAGAAATGTGCTTAAGTATAGAAGGTTTTTTTCTAAAGACTATAATACTCTTATGATCAGATTAACTTTGACCTTTAAACGGTCTTTTTCTACTCTTAAAAAGACAACTAATAAAAGTTAAACATGCCTTCACCCCACCAGAGTTTGCGACGGGGCGGTGTGTCGGAATCGAACCGACTAAAACCACACGGTGTGCCACTCTGCACCTGAGACGGGAGGGATTCGGGAACCGCTTTCTTACGCCATCGGGAAGACTATACATGTCTGACGTAAGCCAAGATGCAAATAGCTACTTGGAAAGTAAATTTCTTTACCACTCGTCCAATCGACTAAAACTCAACATTACAAAATTCTTGTCTACAAATAAATAAAATTAAAGTGTGATTTCCAATTAACAGCTTTTTACTTAATGCATATAGAAGTTAGAATGAAAGTGCAATAAATAAAATAATTTTTAAAATGGTTTTCTGGCAATATTCCAAAAGTCATAGCAAATTAAAAGCTTTTCACTAAATGAATATGAAAGTGAGTACGGTATTTACATAAAAAAATGTTGTCTATCTGTTTATCTGCTCCAATTCCAACTAATCTCAAACACGGCTGAACTGATTTTGACAGAACTTTTACTAGCAGATAGCTGATGATATACATATAATAGTAACTTAGACCACTTTTATTTTGGAAAAATCAAAGAAATCTTTTTTAGAACAGTATCTACAACAATGTAATAGTGGACAAATATCCGATTTAAAAGCCAAAAATCCGCGAATAGTACTGAGGGGCGAATCTAGTACAAAAATAATAACCTGCATTCTAATTGGCAACTCATGAAAAGCTTGAAGAAGGAAGATTATAGCAATGATTTAACGATAGCTATATCTAAATGGAGTCACAATTGTGGTAAAAATGTATGCCTCACGATTACTCTATAACACTGAATATTTTAATCAGTTATCATTGCTAAGTAGATATAAAGTCTAGACGTTGTAATATAATCTCATGACATAAATTCGACAAGATCTATTTATTTTGCCTTTGTTTCATAGTAAATCTTATCTACATATTCGAGCAAAAACTTCGAACCTTTTTTACGAAAATTATGTGAACAGAGGAGTATGAAATTTGTAACAGACTTTATATAAAGAGGAAGTGCAGAAGGTAAAAAACAAAATGAATTATAGTCAAATTCCGAAAATGGGCGTCCTCCTGAATCACATTAAACGAATAATATGAAACTTACTAAAATATGAGAAAGATCCTGCGAACAATTGGTGCTATACATAAAAATAATCTATTTCGTAAGAATTAGGAGTTAGGACTCATTAAGAAACTCTAACCGATAAGATGTCATACTTGCACCATATTTCGTTATTCGCGGTCCACGAGTTTTAAATCCCATAATACTATACAATAAGTGTGTAACTCATATTTACTTTACAATAACGACATAATGTATATACAATTAATAAATACGTCTTACATATATAAAAAATCATATTAATACCTATTTCCCTATTTAATTATTATGTACGTACTTAAAAGCGAGTATGATTTTGTCGGGAGACGTCGGGAGATTTCGTACATGTTTTGGAAATTATATAGAACAGAATATATAATATCTCTTACACAAGAAAGGGCTGTTCCTAAAGAATATAAAAATAATATTTCGATCGGATATTATAGCAACAGCTAGTCTTAATATATGTGTAATATTGTAGTGGTGTCCGAAAGTAGAGCTTTGTTAATGTATAGGCTTAACGTAGATGTTAACTACAGCGTGTGCTTGTGCGGTATTGTGCGGTGAGCGCGGACCGGTCTGCGCGTACGCACCTGCCGCGGGCACACGCCACTAATGCGCAACGCACACTGCACGCAATTACACATATATTTCTGTAGATAGCATAACCACTCTGATTTTAGTTTGAACGAGAACTCGATCTGTGCGGTGCCCGACCCTCTCACTCATGCAGAGGCAATTCAATAGACCGCCATAGTGGGGTGCTACATTGTTGTATTGTGTGTTTTGGCAATGAGTATGGTGACTGATACTC
Organism: Hyphantria cunea; assembly: GCA_003709505.1. Classification (NCBI taxonomy): domain Eukaryota; kingdom Metazoa; phylum Arthropoda; class Insecta; order Lepidoptera; family Erebidae; genus Hyphantria; species Hyphantria cunea. The sequence continues at coordinate 381,330 of PKRV01000557.1, read as the reverse complement.
TTGGATTCTTCTCAAGCCATCAGACAGAACACAGTTACCTTAACAGCTAATATATAAATATAATTCCTCTCATTCATTGTTTAACACCTATATTATTAAAAACGGTTGGTCTAAGTAAGTAGACTACAAAATTACATACAAAGTTCTTCTAAAATTGGTCATAAATTACAAAAGAGTGCAGGATTATCAGTTGGATGACAGTACATACAGACAAATAAAGAGACACGTGAAATTCTTTCACATGTAAGTATTAGAAATTAACGTAACATCTTTCAAGCAAGAGAATGTATTCATTGTGTATATATAGATTTAATTTGTCTCTACTGTCGTGCAATACCACCTTATATGCCTGAGGAGGTTATACTAAAACTACCAATTTAGTACAGAAATATTTATAGTTAATATAAATAAACTCTAAATAACAGTTACAGATTGGTATTAAAATACCCTTACTCTCTGCCTAAGCTACTAAGGAGTACTGTACAAATTTGGATTGAATATATTCATACTATCATAAAATATTAAAAATTCGAAAGTAATCCAGTCTGTCTGTTACGATTTCTCGCTTAATCCGCTGCACCGATTTCAAAGAAATTCGGCATGAAAAACTTTAATGCTAGAGAAAGGATATAGGGTACATTGTACCACGATAATCGATATACACGCAGGTGGAGCCGCAGGCAAAAGCTAGTTTTAACATAGGTTAGGTTTAATTTTCGTGAAAAATCATACATCATATCATCATAACAACACGACTCAAGACATACAATTGGTTTTTTCGGAGATACATCTAAATTTATTTACCTCCTTAAAGCTATTTAAATTTAAAAAGTGCCTGAATTTTCTGTACACGTTCACCTTTCGCTGTCCTCGACTATGCGCGCAGATAAGCTGGGACGTGTGCATTTTATTTATTTTAACATTTTTAAGGCGGTCGGCGTGGGTGTTTATTTCTTATTGGAGGCGCACGCGGCGGCGGTAAGTCACGAAGTGGCCCGCCACCTTGAGGGCTAAATAGCACCTATACGAGAAACCCAGACCTACACACCGCTTATTTACAACAAACTTAAATAGATCCCCGTCTTATAATAGTCTGTTTTATGTCTATGCCCTAAAAGGATAGTTCTGTAAATTTATTTTATGCTCAAAGAAGACAACACTACATTTGCGCCAAGTAGGTCGTGGTAGCACCTACTTTGCACAAATTTAGTGTAAATGCAATGTGCGAAAGTGCGGTTATTCTGACAGCGTAGAATTTAAAAAGGAAATTCTGTTCTGTAGAGACGTAATTAATTGTTCTAATTGAATTTAAGACGTTATGGATGAGATTGAAACATGCAACACCTTTAGTTACCTGGTGAGGCATATTTATTACATAAAATAATGGCAGAAAAACAAAGACAGTTCATAGTTTTACAATTGTTTTTAGTTTTCATGGCCATTCTTTAGCATACGAAATATTACGATTCAGTAAAGAGACCAATAGGTTAACTACTAACAGGTTTTATTTATTTAATTGGAAATACCTAGTTGTAGTTGCATTATAAAAATTAAAGAAAGAAAAGTTACGTTGTCGCTTGAAAATAAGCTAAGTTCTGATATCGCACCATAAAAAGAAAATTCAAACTTGTTTATGGTTAGAATTAAGACTGCTCTCTATTATTTCTAAATGTGACACAAAAGTGGCGAGGATCAAAAAATTATAATAGTTTTTTTAAAAAACCTACTGACGGTTATTACTGACGATATTGATCGACGACGAGTGTTATGTGAAACAAATCAATATCGAATAATTATAATCAGGATGCATTAATCAAGATAAAAGCATATATTAAATTATGAAGTAAATGTTACATACTGTAGTTTATTTTTTATGAACAAATAAAGTATTCAGTTACGTACAGTTATAAGTTTGGAATAGCCTGGAGAGCTGTATGTATAATTACTGTAACCGCACAGTTCGTGACAAGTCCGTCCTCCCGCAAGACATCGTCCCGCACGGCGCACGCGCACATTTGCACGCGAAAATTAAGGCCAAAACAAGTCTCGAATACAATACTCGGTTTTACCTACTTACCATAATGTTTGAGAGGTACTCAGGATCTTACTTTATTTGTTGAAGAATTTAATAATAAATTTATATTTTTTTAATGATAATATCCTCACATATTTGGCACACGGCCGACTGATCCTAAACTAGTCAGGGCCAGTAATACGGTAACCAGGCTGTACTCATATATGTCTGAAATATACTTATTATAGATAAAATACATCCAGACACAAAACAAATGGTCGTCTTCATACACTAAGTTTTGTCCTGGGTGGAAATTGAACGACATCTGGCTTAGCCGTCAGGATCGCTAACCACACTAAACACTCATATTTACAATGTGAATTCAATTTTACATTTACAATGTCAATTTTACATTTGCTTTTTATAGTATAACACATAAAATGGATATACTTGAACACTATTTTACTGTTAGGGTTAGGTTTTGTTATTAGGGTACTAAAATAAATATTATTATAAAAATGCCCCCAAACCTAGTTGTTCCATATTTATTTAAAAAATCTTTATCCTAGATATAGTAGTAATATCATGAGCTATATGTTGGAAAAATATTCTTAATGCTCATTGGTTACAGCAACGATATAATACTATATTACAGGTTACATTCACCGCCCTACGACTCGACTACAATTTCAACCGGTTTTACCTGAATATCAGTTTTTCCACGAAGCGACTGGCATCAGACCCCAGCCAACCTGAGGATGAACTGAATATGAAGGTTGAAATAGTTGTCAGAATATTTTAGGGTATTGACTTCCTAATAAGGATTGTAATAGGTGCAGGACCGAAGGCTTAACGTGTCCGAGGCATGGGCGGGAAACACCATTTTCCATACTCCGGGCTGCTATTAAGAATTTCTTGTAAGAAAAACCCAATATCAGTCCGACCCAGGAATCGAACTTGATCTCGATTCTCTTTATCGGCAGTTGCTAGACCAACGAGGTAGTCTGTGTGTGTGTGTATATCGGTATAAGGTAAGTATTAAGGTTGGCTGGAAGAGCTTGCTTTTGGCAATAAGGCCGCAACACTCCGTCTCACATTTTATGTACTCTCTTCTAACTGTAATATTATAGTGTGCAAATAAAGAGTTTTCTACCTATCTACATATCTATACGTATGTGAAAATTTATGAATGTAGTAAACTCTGTAAATAGTTTAAATTATATTCATTTCTTAAAAAACATATATTTCATTGGTATGTACGTAACCTACTATAGAAGTTTTTTCCATTTATTAGACCTTCGTCTAAAAGTAAACGGAGCGATGTTGAAGAAGATTTTCACGTCACCCAAAGACTGATCGGTATATATTTAGATAGGTATTAAACCTATCGCTGTACATGAGTACATGAAGTTGTATAAGTAAAAAAAACAAATAAACATCGTTTCTGCGATGTAGGTCCAATTGGTTAACATTAGTTCATTTTGTTGCCGATAGATGGTGTTGAGCATAATTACTACATAACTTAGGGAATTTTTTATAATTACTACAATGTCACAAGGAAGATATTTTCCATTAAAAACTATAAAATCTAGGAATAATAATTACCATAAGGCTCTGTACTAGTAATATAATTATTCTAAAGAAACATCATTAATATTAAATCCTGTATGTGGTAATAAACAGAGTCATAAAACTTGGCAAAATATGTTAAATTAAAAACAGGCATGAAGCCTACGTTGACATTTAATAAGTAGCAAATATTTTTTTTTGTTTTACGATCAACTATTCGAGCTGATTTTTATATATACTTTAAAACATTGTATTTTATTGTCGAACAGAGCGCGTTTTACAACGATATTACAATTTTATCTGAGCATTTTACGGTACTAATGTTTAATTCTTTATGCTCAACTCTTGTAATTATAAAGAATCAAACTGTTTCCTTTAGGATTTCTTTACATAAAGAACCTATTATTAATAAGATTTTTTTAAATGGTCTACACAAAAAAAAACGACTTCAAGAACTGGACTAAATTGATATGTGACCACAAGGGGAGCACCAAATACAAATAAAAAATCAAATTTCAAAAATCATCAAAGTCAGTTCAGCCATTCGAATGTTATGAGGTAACAAACATAAATAAATTAAAAAATAAATACAGCTGAACTGATAACCTCCTTTTTTTAAGTCAGTTAAAAGAAAAATAGTGACTAATGACAAAATTACTTGAACCTGTTTGAAAAATATTTTAAATATAACACGCTCTCTGTTACAGCCTATATATCTGAAACTAACATATATCACACTACCTTCAGCTTAATTCTTAAACACACGTAATCGTATAAGCAGCATTCTACATATAAAATGTAAATCACCACCGGTTACAAACGAGGTACGCAAGTTCCGTTCGAAAACATGATATGTGTCCAATATAATTAATGAAGGACAGAATTACTCCGAAGAGTCAAAAAGTAAACACGCCTTTGTTTTTCACGAAGCGCCGCTCCATGAAAGCTTGTAGACGGCAACTCGATAAAATTCCCTCGTATTTATTTTAAGGAGCATTAACAGCGAAGGTAATTAAGCAACGAAATGTCGTTGGTAAGAGGCGTCGTTCTAAATAATAGCCTCCCGCCAATTTGCCTCATTATAAACCATGTGCCTATATCATAAAATACCATAGACAAAGAAAACTACAAACTTATTGGTAAAACCGGCGGCAGTTCTCTTTGAACAGTCATTTAAAAAAGTTTATTAATAATTAGTACTCTATTTATAGAGAACGTTTAAGATTTTTAGCGCCATGGTAACGTAAAGAGTAAAAGCTGTACCTACTCATTAACAACGACTTCACATAAACTTAAGTAATTGTGGACTCTGTCGGTAAGCTGCAAGCTTACTGAAACTAAACCAGAAAAGTGTAAATGTAGAGAGAAAAGAGAACTTGTTTAAACAATATACTTGATATATATGTGAAATCTACCGTACATGAAATTTTCATTTAAATACTTCGGTAAGTATACAGAGTAAACAACAAGTATTAGTAATTGATTGTAATAATATCGGTACATTATCACAATCGATTACAAATACTTTTTATTTACTGACATACTTAGGATTCTGAATAATTCGCATTACGTTATCCGCCTAAGTTGATCACAATGACAAACTAATGTACCCTCATACACATTTTCTTTTATAATGAACGAACTTTGTGATATATAATTAGCTATATGACCCAATCTCCTATCCTATTTATTTTGCAACAGTATCAATTTTGAGACAATAGGGATACGTATTAAATAAATATTAGTAAAATATAAGGTTTACGTCTATGTCTTCCTTATATACCTACAGTTTTCTTGAAGTAGAAGTGAACAAACCTGACTAATAAAGTGTAACTTATCTGCAATGGATAAATAGGTATGTTTGTCAGCAGTTTGCCTAATTATTTAAAAAAAAACTAATGTCGATAAATTCAAAGCCTTTAAAATTTCAATATGCTAACGAAATTCGTAATTGTTATTGTGTAGTATTTACACTGCTGTTATAGCAGTATTTATACAATGCGAATAATAACTAAATTGCGCGAAAGTCAATTCGTAACTCAATTCAATTAATTTGAAGAGATAGCTAACCGAAGATCGGCGTCCAGCAGTAATTGGAACGATTAATGTACGAGTCGAATGAGCCATTCTTACGTTCGTTCGATCGTTCTTTCTTTGTATCAAGATTGGACATATTGAAGGCATGCTCGGAATGGATTGAACTAAAAACCAACTAATTGCGCTTTGTTGAGCACAGATAATATCTACAAAGGTTCTATGTAGACTTGTTTTGTTTATAATTCTATTTATTTGCATTTTCACATGCCTAGATTATTAGATTAACAAACATCCAAACAAAATTCCACAGTAGGCAGTAAGATGTAATATCAGGTTGGCGGGTTTAAAGAAATGAGACAAACCCTTTACGATAATAGTACATTTCACAGACAAATAAAATGGGAAAGGTCAGTAACATGATTACTTAAATAGGTGTAATTTGGGTCAAAAGAAATAGCAGATTGTCTCTTGAATAAGTCAGAATCCAGATGTAAGTAAAACCTAAGTAACGATTCTTCGAATTTACGTTAGACCTATAAAGTAATAAAATCTTTAATAATAACACTAAAAATTGTAGGTATGTCATATTGGAAAAAATATAATTATAAGATAAATGATTTTTTTTCCTAAAATAATTAGGTGAAATGTTAATTTGATTCGACTTAACTTTTTAAGTCATTTTAAGCAAATATATTTTAAAAAGAGCTTCTATGTGTAATCATTTTTGACCTTTCGACTGTAAATTTGGCTTAGATACCTACTCAATATGCCAACTAAAACCATGACCACTAAAACTTGACAAGACAGTTCAATAGCTGTGGTTAATCGAGTCATTAATTGTATACAAAATAGTATTTAAAAAAATTTATACAGCTTTATATAAAACTACGAAATTTTAAAAAAAATTCATTTTAACATTTTAATCATTTAAGGTCCCTCGTGATTTTGTAGTCTTTATACAGTCATAAAATATTAAGGGAAAAATCTTAGCACGAGGTTAAAAAATGACACGACAATTTAAAGCCGACCTCGGCGTGTTGTCAAATCAAAGTGACCGCACGTGTAGCGCATGCGCCGTGGGTGGCAATCGAGGAGCCTCCGGGTTTTTGCATACTTTTTATCTAACAACACGTGATCATGCTGTATAAACAGCTCCGGGCAGACCACCAGCAGATCTTAAGATATATTTGAGAGTGCATTAGAAATCTGTACCTGAAGTTGCGTTGATGTGGATGAGAAACAAAAGGGATGCGAAAAATACATGAAATGCATCTTTTAAGGGTTGAAACTTTCGTATCTATCTTTATTATCTATACACAGAACATACGTAAACAACGTACAGAACTTTTTGAGTTTTTGGAACCTACACATATAATTTTATGTACGTAGGTGTATGTGTATACATTAAACTTGATCCATACTATGTTTAGAAATAACAATTTTGTGGTCTATTGAAGTACAGAAATTAAAACTGTCCAAATGTGCAAATCTATCGTTACTGTTATTTTAATATAAAAATATTCGGCAATATAGTCTTAAATCGTTCTAATATTAAAAACGCAAAAGTTTGTAAGAATGGATGGATGTTTGATACTCTTTCACGTAAAAGCTTCTGTTGCTCGTATTAATAACCAACATACATTATTTCATATTTACAGAAATTACAACTTGGAACCGGAGATGCTCAATTTGCTTTTGTCCAAATTGCCATTATTAAAAGCACCCAATCGGCCCACCCAGACAGCTCAAAACTGTATTTAAGGCAATTGCTTTATTAAAAACTGAAAAAGTATAACAAAATTCATGTTCATTAAGACAAAACCATCTAAACTCATCATTATGTACGAACCACCTGCGTCTGACTCTCACGGTCAGAAACAACATGACAATCGAAAAAGCTTCTGTTGTTTTTTCAAGTAAAATGTATAATTTTTAAGTTGTTAATGACAAAAATTATAAAAACATTATGAAACATACCTTGAAGAAGTTAAGGTCTGAATTCAATTGCATTTTTCAATGTTTTAGACGCTTGACTCTTTATTGTTTTAAATTTAATAGTGATTTAATAAAAAACTAGCAAATATTTTACTTATGTTTTATTCTAGGACTGTTATATAACTTTTTTTAAAGACAACTATATACTATACATTATTATTATTATTACAAACATACACGAATCGAACACAAAGATCATCCAAACCAAGAACAACGTGGGACCGCTTAAACCACTACGCCATGCGTGCAGTAATTTTTACCCGCGTAAATTTAAAAATGTTTACCATAAGGTTACAAGTCGAGTCCCTTTCGGTATATACCTACTGCAGAATGTTCTGCACGGGTGGGCCGAAGCGCTGTTCGATCAAAATTCGATCGCGACCACCGAGATGTTAGGCCACCTCTAAAACTACAATTGAAAAATTTTAACAAAAAGGAAGATATGTAGACCACCGTTGACCAAGCTAACAAAAACCGTAACACGGTTTTGACGAAGACTTTAAACAGTTCTTGATTGACTTGTTAAAGACAGAACAGATGTATAAATTGACTGTTATGGGGTACTATATGATTATAAATAGACATATTTATCTTGTATCTTGATTCATTTCTTTGGATTGTGTTTTTAAAGTCCACGTCTTCGCCGATATACTTATTATCTTATTGACGAAACGTAGTAGGTAGGTCAGGTTTTGCCAATGTTTATTAAAACTTTCTATTATAGCCATTACTTGACAAAGTCTAACTAAGATGGAAACAATTTAATATACGTATGGATATGTACTGTGCTGGAATTGGCACTTATTAGGGTGTTTACTGGTGATGGTGAGTGTGCTTATGCCTCAGTAAGCAGGTACATGCAGTACTTACACTGTAAAGTAAATTAATTACTTCAGTGTCATAAAATAAAACAAATAATTATAGTTTATTTAACTATGAAAAATGATTCTGAACTTCATAGCTGTGACCAGACAGAAAAAAACATTTTATTCTTACGATATTGTCTTTATTACTGTTGTAATTAAAAGTTCACTTTCAATCTCATGGCTCAATTTGCGATGGACAGAGTTTCTATTGGCTAACACCTTCTGATGCAGTTAACCCAAAACGATGACCTAAGGAATTCTGCTCAAGTCTCTCTTATTTATACGGAACAAGACCCTCTGCGCCTAGTAATATGAGGGCATTCCAAATAGTACTTAGTCTACTAATGAAAATCGAAAATATTGAAAAAGTTGCGATTTAATTCTCAACCTAGTCCTTTTAGATAGAATGAACCCAGCAATGCTCCAACTTTTTTAACCTGTCTGAAGAATACGTCTTAAGTTCTGCAAAGTAGGCCGGCGTGGCGACGATGAACTCTTCATTCGACTCAAATCTCTTCTCGGCGAGTAACTTTGTGAATCCCAGAAAACAGTGGCCATCACCTTTCCAGTCTATACGACAGTCTTCGCCTTCTTTGAAGTCACTTGAAGTCCACTGTTTCGACTGTTCCTTGGTCTCAGTTGTGTACCATTGAACCCATATTTCCATTCATGTTCACTGCTCTGAAGTGGTCTCACGGTTGCGCTTGTTGTCCGGTGTGAGCAAACGCGGCACCCATCGCGCCGACAGCTTTCTCATGCCCCAAAATTTCATGCAATATATGACCCACACGGTCTTTTAAGACGTTTTTTGTCTCAGTAATCTTGTGCATCTTCAATCGACGGTCTGCTAATACGAGATCGTGGATTTCCACACGCGGTCAAAAGAAAAGTATGAGTTCGACTCACCTGAAATATTGACAGTAGCCTTCTACGAGAATGTTCTACACAATAATTTCTCTTGCGATAGTGGTGCCATTAGGCGGTAAAGCTAAATATTTACTGGACCGCCCGGATAAAGACGTCTTGTTTAACGGCCTGCCCAGTGCCTAGCCGCCGTATGGCGATAACTTCTGGAAGATACCGCGAGACCAGAATCGTGCTCACTTGAATAAGCAGAATCAAATGAATATCTCTAATTCTTCAAACTAAAAGCTTAACGCTTATAATAAAAATTTAATCCTTGAAGATAAGCAGTAGGAAGATACTTTGTGAAAGAAGAAGGAATGTGCCATCATCACCAACAGAAAACAAAAAGAAAAACACTAACAAATATATATAATAATACACTAACTAAAGGCTAAACCTCTTTTCTTAGGTAATTGTCTAAAAACTGAGAGGTTTGGTTTGTAACTGGGAAATATAAGTCTTCATCTTTTTATACTAAGTTCAATGATAACTTTATATAAGGAAACGGGAATGTTATTCATGTATTTGATTGAAGTTTTTACATACAAGGTACCATAACTCACAAAATCACTAAACGTTTTGTGAATAAAGACAAAGACTTAATGGATACATATTTCAACTATTTCTGTAGAGAAACTTGATAATCATCGGTAATATAGCAATTTGCATGAAGACGCACTCCTCTTTCGCTCATTAGGTCGTGTCAAGCGTCATAACGCTGATTAATTGGCCTCAGACGCACTGATACGAATACAAAGAGATGAAAAAAAAAACAATGACAACCAAGCAACGACCTTTCGGTAACGAGGAGCCGTCAGTCAGGCGGGAACGCGAGCCACCGCCGCAGCCGTCCACTTGACAACTTCAATTTATATGCAACCCAATGCCCACACTCATTCGCCGACGGAATGATGGGCAATAAAGTCACGCCAGTGATACCTATCGATATTAACGCAGGATATTATGTTTTACATCTGGTTTTTATTCAAATGATAGTCAATCGACTAGAGTAAACCTCTCTAATTGTGCAAGTGCAGCGATATTAATATAAGTACCTGGATGAATTTTGATTTTGCTAATTTTTCTTTAGATATTGAGATTGAACTCTAATTAGCTCGATTTATTGCTCCCGAAACTCCTCGCATGCAAAATTTCATGAAAATCGTAGGAGCCGTAGCCGAGATTCAGATTATATATATACTAGAATTTGCAATTGAAATAAGGATAACAGAGACTCTACAATTGGCACAGAATCACGATGCTCATCGCTTTGTGGTTCAATAGACATTTCACTTTTTATTTTGTCTATGACCTTCACTCTTCACAGACAGATTTATAATCAACAGCAGCAGTGTGATCAATAAAATTATCTGTTACTAATTCGTCTGATCTTGAATATTATTAACTAATAGCAACCCGCTCCGGTTTCGCACGGATTCATGACGGAAAATATAATATTTTAATGAAACCAGAAGTGGAAATAAAAAAATAATACAAATCACACTGAACTAATTTTACTAATAATTACAAAATTCTAAACCGAATTAACAAACGTTTTAATTAAAATACAAATCGCTTAGACATATGTTAAATAGGCAGAAAGAGACAGTTTGACCATTCAGACGAGCAAAGGTTCCCCTTAACAAGTTGATACCGCAGCGGAGTGATGCCGAATGACCACGCGTCCTCACCAACAAACGACATCCCTGCTACCAACGGCAAATTTATTCTTTTTTCTGCTAATACGGCCTCTCCAGACTGGAGGACGTCCTCGTCCTTTGCCTGATGTTGCAGTGGTCCCGCGTAGTTCAAAGAATCACCAGAGAGGAAGCACCACGTTAGCTTTCTCTGAGAACGAGAAACATAGGCACTACGTTAGCTTATTTCTCATCAGTAGATACAGACACATGACATAGGCACGACGTTAGCTTATCATGTAGGATTCACACTGGTATGACATAGGCACTACGTTCGCATATCATACTACACTAACTCAATATCATTCGAGGAACACGCAACACGTGGCATAGGCATGACGTTAGCGTACCACGCGGCGTCTACACTGGTATGACAAACGCACTACGTTCGCATATCATACCACAGTAACTCAACATTATTCACAGAACACGCAACACGTGGCATAGACACGACGTTAGCGTACCGCGCGGCGTCGACACTCGTATGACATAGGCACTACGTTCGCATATCATACTACACTAACTCACTCTCAAAGAAGGTTGCACAGGCTGATGCGCGATGAGTGGTACCCTGATGGGTACCACTCATCGCGCCGCGGCTCCATGTATTGGGCAGCAGCCTGCGTAGTTTTTCCGTAACTACCGCTAAGCAAACGCAGAGTATAGCCTCCACTAGGCAGTGCTTCTACCACCTTATACGGAACGCTGACCGCTACCACTGACTGTTTTGGGATAGGAGCCTCTACAAGGGCTTTAATTTTAAATTTGCTCGGCTGTACCTGACCTTGCCGTATATTATGTCCCAAACATTCGATTTGTGTAGATAAAAATGAGCACTTTTTTTTAAATTGATATAGAAACCTGCTTCTGAAAATTAGAAATGAAATGTGCTTGGTTCGATTTCACCGTTGTTAATGTAGCGTGTGGCGTCAATCAGTCGATCGTTCACATTAGCATCGCAGTCGGTTACTGCGCTCACTGAACGCCCCGGCGAAGCCTGCGTCGAGACAGCCCGCACAGTCTCGGGCCTCGGTCGCCGTCTCCACCGTGCACTCTGGCTCTGCGGTCGAGTTGTTTTAACCCTTATGACCGAACTGATTGCACTGGAAACACTGTTGATTTTAAATCTTTAGGATCAAGTTAACATTGTTCTTAGTGTTTTGCAATTTGAATTATTATTGTCGAAAGACTTGTTAGTTCGAATGCCATTAGAATACACTTTTTTAAAGTTATTAGAAGGTTTAACAAAGCTGTATAAAAACTCCACAATAGAATCAGGTGATAGTTTAGCGTTGGTAGCCATGGCTCGAATTTGTGAATCTGGCATTCCACGAATAATTATAGCAGTAAGCAGCTCATTACTAAGACCTTTAACAATGCGTAACCTTAAAAGCGATTTGCGAGCATACTCAGCACATGTGGCGTATCTACCTGACACTATCCGCATTACATCATAAAGAATGTTCGCGACATTGACTGATCGTGGGCACAACGGTTTTAGTTCTAATTTGAAATTGGACCACGTGCGAATATTGCTTGTTCATTGGCTCGGCCAGATGCGAGATTCCCCTTTTCTGTCTTCCTAATAGGTCGCAATACGAGCTCTCTCTACTTCATCACACCACGAGTCGAAGTCACGAACACTCGGATCAAAATCAGAGACAAAATATCGGTTGGATCTGACCTGAGCACAGGTGATGGCGGTCAAAAGAAGCTCTGCGGCGTGCGTCGCCACGTCCTCGGACTGCGTTGATCCCATGTTGCTAGTGCGTGGAGTCAGCGGCGGCGGTTGGCTCGTGGGCGCACGCTGTTGTTCCTCAAGCGTCAATTGATCCAGTATGCTTATTCACTTACTCCCCATAGCAACAAAATCCATTTAATATAAGACTTCGGTATCTAATATTAAACAACCCTCAAAAAAATATCGAAATTTTTTGTCTCGATCTACCGTGTTTCAATGGTCAGAGCGGGTCTGGAGGTGTATTGCGAATCCCAATTCTGATTTTAGGAAACCAGAAGTGGAAAAAAAATAAATGGAAATAAATTACAAATCACACCGAACTAATTTTACTAATAATTACAAAATTCTAAACCGAATTAACAAACGTTTTAATTAAAATACAAATCGCTTAGACATAGATTAAATAGGCGGAAAGAGACAGTTTGACCATTCAGACGAGCAAAGGTTCCCCTTAACAAGTTGATACCGCAGCGGAGTGATGCCGAATGACCACGCGTCCCCACCACCAAACGACATCCCTGCTACCAACAGCAAATTTATTCTTTTTTCGGCTAATAATACACTAACCCGTGCCACTTCGTCAGCGTCTTTGAAGAGGAATGAAAAATCCCCGTTTTTACTATATTTTTCATCGATGCTCGGCTCCTATTTGTCTTAGTGTGATAATATATAGCCTATAGCATAGCGATAACTGGGACATCAAAAACTAAAAGAATTAGCGAAACTGGACCAGCCGTTCATGCGTGATAACGTGACTAAGGGAAATAGGGATTAATTTTTATATTATTAACTAATAGTTCAACTAAAGTATACTATGCCAAGTTAAGGGCAACCTTATGTCTAATTTTCACATTGCAATCTTTGGAATTGCTATTTTTCCCCGCTTAACTCTTTTCACAATGAAAATATCAGTAAACCTACAGCCCAATCTCCCTAATGTTTGAACCCTAGTTTTTAACTACAACTCTCACGACTGACTGTCTATCTTATGCGATATACCATTATGGAATATAACCATAATTGAATATAATAATCACTTATGTATAAACAATTAACTTCGGGGTAGGTAGTTGCAGCAAATTATAGCTGATGGTGCCATAATTCTTCAATAGCCTGTTATTAGTGTAGGGACATTGCTAATAAACAGAATTATTGAGAATACCCACGAATTACTCTGTTCATCAAGGACCACCAGTTTTGAATGTAGATAAAAGTATGCATTTTACTAGTTAAATAATAATCAAGTAACATATTGACAACGTAAGTTTATTAGTCCGTGTTAAAAAAAACACTCCTATTTAAAACGAATTCAAAGTTTTAATTTGGTATTCAGTTCTGACTACAGAAATTTGAAACCGATTTAGTGATTTACGTGGGTTTGGAAAAACTAGTAAAGGCCAACTACAGCCAACCAACTTTATTTGTATGATGCGAGTTATATGGTGAAATTAGTATACTGAATTGATAATCTATATATTTTTGGTATCTGTTAATTGAGAGAATATCTTAAATTTTCATATCATGCTAGTGATCACAAAGGAGTAGGTGGGTCACTTAATGGATAGTGAATACCGGCGTCTTTGAACGTCTACAATTCAGGAGCTGCGAATGTTTCTCCAAGGCTTGACATGTGCGTTCTTTTCTTAAAAGTTCGTAGGATGTATCGGACTAGAAATACCGCATGTAGAAATTTGTACCACAGATTAGGTGTGCGAGTGATACTTTCTTGAATAATATACCTATTGTGGTAAGTGGCGAAATTTAATTTATTTAACCTATTTGGCCACCATGGTACAGTAGACCTCCTTTCTACGGAGAGGCCTATGATCAGCAGTGGACGGTAGGGTCTTGGCATTTTTTCATAAGAATTGACTTTTCGGAATCGAACAACCAGTCATTAATGTAACTTATCGAAAGTACCTGGAAATGCCTTCCCGAAATAGTTTTTTTTAACTTAAAGGCTGTTTACGTCAATAACGACAGTAAAATAAAAAGTCATTTTAATTATAACTTTATTTCTAGATTAATGGCATATTCTTTTAGGTACATCTTCTTATAATTATTACACATGTAATCTTAAATAATATCACGTAATTCTCTTGTTTATAATAATTTACATATATTGAAACGGCAATGTCAAAAATGTTCATATTTGACATAAATGATCAATTATTATTTTATAAATAATTAAATATAATATTGATCTTCCACAGACACGCTTTTAATGATCAATATAAACTTATAACTTACACAGTATTCAATAATATACAAATGGTTGAATGTATATATATATATATATATATATATTTTAAATATAAACTGTCCTCGTACGGTAACTAATTAAGGAAGACTAAAGACTAATCTGTTTTACTCCGGTAACAAAATTACGGCCGAACTATACCCCCTTATTCATAAGCATTATTTAACTTTAAGCAACAGTTCTGTATTATTGAACTTTAAAATTACAACATTAAAGTTGAAAATAACACAGAACCCTTGACTAAAGTAAAATAACGTTTATGAATAATGCTGTTAATGTTTAGATATCATTGCGAAATCGTCTTTCATGAAAGGTACACTTGGAATACATACCTAGTTCCTTTAGTCCAAGTTAAAATTGTAAGTTCTGTAATTATAATAATCAGCTTCAAGATGTAATATTACATATCTGTATGGTGCAATGTTACAGATATGTAATAATACAACTCAAAGTTAAAAACGGTTTAATTTTTTTCTTTGACATTATTTTAAATTTAATGCAAAAACAACTTAAACCTAACCAATTTAACAAGGAATCGATCAAAACTACCAATCGATAATAAGCCACTTAAATCGAAAAAAAATATCGATAAAAATCACAAGATATAGAATTGTAAATCGATGAGAGAGGTTGTGTAACAATGATGCCTGACGCCTTTTGACCATTTATAACACTTTTTTACTACTAAGCAGTATCGTAACCTCTCATTTAATGCACCTACGCTGTTAGGCAATAAAAGTATGAATGTACTTAGACCTAAGTGACCATTAAACTCATCTTGTTCACATAAGGATATTCGACAGTAAAAATAGTAATGCTCATTAAATAATATGTTTATAGCCTTAACAAACTTAGATCTTATGAATATTAATGGAAGACTATACGACTTTGTTGTATAAGGCACACAGAATTATCTATATGTATAACACCTACGCATATTGAATACCTACTAAAAGCGCGAAAGGTATTTATAGTTAATGGATGTATTATATTTACAAAACGCGGCTGTCACTGCTGAACAAGTTTTATTAGGTAGTGTGTTCAAAAAGTATCGAGAATTATGTGTATTTTCAAAAATTATTTATTTATTCGTGAATATCTATTTTGTCCCCTTCAAAGTAATCCCCCTGAGATATTATACACTTGTGCCAACGTTTTTTCCAATCTTCGAAGCACTTCAAAAAATCATTTTTTTGTATCTTGTTCAGCTCTTCCTTCGATGCCGTCTTTATCTTGTCAATCGTGGCGTAGCGTTGTCCTTTATGGGCCTCTTTAGTTTCGGGAACAAGAAAAAGTCACAGGAACAAGAAAAAGTCGCGGACAGATTCCAACATCTCATTAGCTCGTTCGTGCGATGCTGTTTTTGATCGAAATTGAGCAATTTTGGTACGAATTTTGCGGCGACCCGTCTCATGCCCAAATTATCGATTAATATCGAATCGCACGAGCCAATCGATATGCCTAGGTGCTCAGCAATTTCTCTAGAAAATGGCATTGGCAAATCATCGAATCGCCGATTCGACGATTTGCCAATGCCATTTTCTTCACTTCATCAAGTTTTTCATCTATTATTGAAATGCTCGGGCGTCCGGCACGCTCTTCGTCGTTCACATCTTCTCGGCCTTTTGAAAAGATTTTGCACCACCGATAACTGTTGCTTTTGTCCAAAATAGCTTCTCCGTATGCCACAGTCAACATTCGGATTTCATCCGCGCACTTAATTTCGTTTTTCACACAAAATTTTATACAAATTCTTTGTTCCATTTTTTGGTATAGGTAAAAATCGAAGACGAACCAAAACACGCGAACACGCGCAAGCAAAGCAGATGTCAACAATAAACTGAACATTCAAAATGGCCGAACTTGTCAGCATAAGTGAGAGACATATGTACCAACATAACGCCACAAAAAAATCGAAATTCGAATATACGTAACCCGCGAAAATTCAAAATTCGCGATACTTTTTGAACACATCTCGTATTCGAATTTTTGCAGACAATTATACATTTTTATATATCGATAAGTTTAACAAGCTCTGTGGGGTATATGAAGCAAGCGACATGATAATTAAAATAAAGTAAAAAATACAAAAAATCCTGAAAATTTAGTTAAATATTTATTAAATTTTATTTTTTATGTTTTGCTTTTTTAATCTTTCATGAAATCATTAAAACATGCGCCTTTAAATTAAGTCAGAGTACTTCTTATAAGTATTTACTTAATAAGATAATATATGAACTTTATAGTAAATAAAATAAGCCGCAAACGAAACGAAACCATAATGGCACTATCTTAAAACTATATGAATACGAAATAAAAACTAATAATTTACATAAGTGATACATGAAATACTGCCTCAGATGTCATCCACGAATTTACACGATCGTTTTAATACTATTAATTAAACATATCATTAAAAATAACCTCTCATTAAATAGAAAGGAATATCGACGCATTTCACCAAGACTATCTATCTAGGTACGTTATATAAAATCTAAATATATTTTTTACTCATTCTGGACTGACCGTACAAGTAACTCAATTCTGACACAATAATCTATCTGTCAAGGAACTATATTCTGTCATTGCTGACATACTATATACATACTACATATCACAGTATTACACAGAGGAATGAAGAGAGCGTCACCATGGTCTCCAAGGCTTTTCTTCAGGTTCTTTTCTTGTGACTAGCGCTAATGGAATCGAGACTTCCAATGGTGGCGGCGTTCCCCAACCTGAGCTAGCGGGAGAATAGCACCGAGGCTCCGAGGATGTGGATGATGACGCGTCACGCGGAGATAATGGCACCAAAGTTGGTAAAGCGCCAAGTGTACTGGCGTTTACTCCAGCGGGCAAAACTAAGGCGAGGTCTCCATTGGACAGTCGTGTTGGCACGAGACGTACTCCGGAGCCAGGACCAGCTGCAATTAAAAGGTTCTAAGAATAACAGAAAAGCAAAACATTGAATTAATTAAATCTAAAGACAGTTATGACATGACTAAAATTGTATGATATTAATGGATAATAATAGAGAAATAATTACATATTAAGTCTCGGTGATGTATCTTTGACAATGATGTAATAGTTTGTAATCAATTAAACATAAGAAACAACCTTTTCCTGGAAGCACTAAGTTTATTTTTTGACTTGATTAGTATTATATATAACCTGATAGTTTTAGATTACTTATTTAGGTAGGAGATTGTAATTTTACCTGAAATTAAAATAGCAGAATGTTGTTGTGTTTGTGAAGTGTCCTCAACGTCGGAGGGGGGCGTGGGAGCGCCGGGCGGCCTCGCTGTCGGTGAGCTGCCGACGCATCCCTCTAAATGACGAACGAGTCGCTTCCTTAACATAGGCTCTATCCCTTGGAACTTAGACACCTCAGACAAGCAATGCCTGTATCCGGCACGAAACCGGTCCGGTGAGCCGCCACCTTCCGATCGAAGGCCTTCTAAATGCTTCACAGTCATCTCTAAAATGTCAGCTTTCTCTAATTTCGAATGTCTAGCTGGCTGTAAAGAAAGATTGTAGGTCAGCATTGAATTTTATTGCCAATTTTATCTTAAAATCTATATTTGGTACATTTTAAATTTTCTTCTATTTTTCAGCAAAACAACTCCTAAAGTTCGGATACAATTTTATGTATTTTTTAAATTTCGTAAGTCCGTTCAAGTACGACAAATATAATATAAGAATAAATTAACATCTACAAGATAAAAGAGGCAAGCTAGCAATTTGATTTGAACATTAAAGCACTTACGTCTTTTTTCATCGCATCCAAAATTAACGCCTTCAATTCGTTAAGGCAGTTGTTAATACGTGCCCGTCGCCTCTTTTCCATAATAGGCTTATTACTCTGTAACAATCAAAGAAACCCGATTAATTCATGTATTCTATCATCATTCATATCAATCTTCCTTCGATACAAATTAATATTTAATTTGAAGCAGATATCCTTGTACTGGTGGTATGGTATCTGTTTGGCCCAAGTGTAGCAAATTAATTGTGAATAGATGAAGGTTAGCAAGCTCGTTCCCCTTATTGTTTACGAGTAGTTACTCAATATAATGATAAACACAAAATTACGTTATTATCTTCTCCAAACTGTGGATAGAGAGAAAAAACCAGTTACTTCAGAGTTACTTTTAACAAGGTTATATGAAATCTAAATAAGATTTTTAATTCAAGGTGTAGAACTGTGTAGTCATTGTGGCATGATTTAAAGTTTCGCACAAATTCAAGAGTGAATATCATTACCTCATAATTTGTTATTAGATGGAATCTTAGATAACTCCGAAACATATATTTGCAGATCATACAAATATTTGATACGACCGATCAATAGAACCCGAGACCTCATGCACTACAGTCGCGGATACTACCACCACCCCACGGAGGCAGTTAAAAGGAATTCATAAAATTTATATATTACAATCAATACTGATTGCCTCTGTAGCGCAGTGGTAGCGAATGCGACTGCTGTGCTAGAGGTCTCGGGTTCCATTCCTGAGTCGGACCAAATGTTTGTATGATCTGCAAATATTTGTTTCGGAGTTTGGGTGTTTTCTATGTATAATATGTATGTATTTACAAAAAAAAGTATATAAGTATTAATATCAGTTTTCTAGTACCCATAGTACAAGCTCTGCTTAGTTTGGGACTAGATGGCGTTGTGTGTTAAAATGTCTGAAATATTTATTATTATTTAATATTATAATGCTACTTTAAACTTCGATTGGCATCAACTTATATGTACGTATGTGCAATGTATCAAGAAGTACATACACGTACATGAGACGTTGTTTGTTTAGTAAATGAACATAAAAAACATTTGTTATCACATTATCATTTGACACCGAGCACGACGCGTGACAATAACCGGCATTTTAATCTCGCGTTACAAGCCACCGCAGCAAGAGTAAGGCACGAGCGCGAAGTAGCTTGCGCGTGCGCCCAAGGTGAAGGTCGAGTCGTGATTGACGCGACGAGACGTGACGCGTCACGCGTGCTCACACCACGTGACACACATATTGAATGTAACACACCGTTGTGATAATCAACTCACAGTTGGCGACTGTTATAGTTACGATAGTCACGAAGTCAGAACTATTTTTATTGAGTTTAATATAAACTTTGCTAATACATTAGATAGGTAAAAGATCTAGGTATATATATCATAAAATTATAGATATAACCTAAAATTAATACCAATATTCATCATCTGTTTTGCTCTTTTATAACACGTCATGTCTGCAAAAAATATGAAAAATATGTTTTCCTTGATCGTTTGTCGCATTTAAATGTCTACGAAAAATATTATTATTTGAAAATATAGAAGTATAGAAATAAATAAGCATTAAAAGCCTACAATTTAAATCATATTGCATGGGAGCGAAATTTCTAAAAAACGTGATGTAAAATACTAACTTTTAAACTTTCGCGTTTCATGGCATAATAATAATTTTCACGTGAATTAACGCTATCACATATTTAAAGGTATTATAGGTAGGTATATACTCTTGATTTTCCTGACGTTTCGACCAGGATCAGGTCAGTCAGCGTGTGACCACGGCCTTTTTTTATTTTTATTTACGTGCGGTAATCCCCTCGGTCCTTCACCCCACCGGGGTTTACGGCGGGGCGGTGTGTCGGAACCGAACTGACTAAAACCACGAACACGGTGTGCCACTCTGCGCCTGAGACGGGAGAGATCCGGGAATCGCTTTCTTACGCCATCCGGACCCCCTATGTGTGACCACGGCCAGTGCAACCTGGTAATATGTGATCACGTTAATTGCCCTGAAAATAATTATTATGAGGAAAAATATCATGAACTTTAATTATAAATATATTCCACGGCGGGAGACATATCACTCCTTAGAAAGGAGGCTTTGGCCTACCACATACATACATCACGTGGGCCAGATGGGTTGATTTAGTTAGAACTAAAGAGTTTGTGTCAAGTTTTCCTTTCTTTTTGCAGTGCTGTAAGATATCCAGGGTTGTTTTGCTGTAATAGTCGGCTCTGAAACTCAGTCGGTGAAAACAAGAACTCGATTAGTATAAATCGAGTCAGATCAAATTGATTTCAACAACTATCGTGCGATATGGTAATAGACATGATGACTAATTTTGAAAAACTGTTTTATAATATTCGCAAATATCTCCTATAGTGAAAAAATAAAGTTTTAGTAGGAAAAAATTGCGATTTACATTTTAAGTTAAAAATTCACGCCAAAACGTTCAGTGGTGTCATGGCGTCTGTTTATGACGTCTCATCGCAAACGCGACGTCACCATTTCTCAACCAGTGTCAGTTATAGCTATTAAAAACAGTAAAGTGATCGTCGATTATATCCGAACAAAGTGACTTTTATGCATTAGTGACGTAACTCGCTCTGATTGGTGTTCAACTTAACATGGCGGATTGCTGTATTTTATTTTTGTTAATTAACTATTAATCTCGCTCTAAATATGAAAATAAATACTCTATGAACTCCATTTCATTAGATAAATACACAGTTTTAGTGGTTCTTGGTTACTGTCATCATGCCTATTACAATTTCCTTTTTTTACCTAAAAAATTGCCTACAAGATAAAAATGTTCTGATATCAGCAGTTATATTAAGAAAAACTTAGTCTGATGTTGATAAGACTTTGTTCAGTTTTTTATTTGCAAAATGTCAACCAGACAAAAATATTTTTGATAGTATATTTTTTATATAATTAGTAAATGTAGGTGTTTATTAAATACCGCTGCTTTTTATGAAATCACATCATAAAAAATGCAACCGCAAAAGTGTTAAAAAACTAACAACAAGCGTAATCATGACGCATTAAGACAGGTTCTTCTTTGGTAATAATAATATACCTACATACTAAGCCGTCTTTTGTCTAATTTATATTTTATTCAATACTACTTTTTAGTACCAACTAAATTAGCTGCTATGCCACGGCATGCCAGAGGAAGGCTTGAAGAAATACAATAAAAGTAAGTATTGATCTTTGGTGGGCATCATCATTAAAATGACCAAATAAGGGCTGAATTTAATCAATAGATTTTCTCATGAAAAATAATTTGATCTCCACATACATCGAACATGTAAAACAACAAATAATGTATGTAGAATGGGAATGTCGTGGTGCCCACACACGAGAGGTCCGTTGGGGTACCAGACATTTCCTTTCTAGGGTAAACGTACGTACTAGTACCTGAGACTGCGAGCGGTTTTTAGTCGGCATGAGTCCGACATTAACTATCTTTCCGGTTATCTCGACTATAAACTCATGAAATTTAAAGATTTACTAAAATATATATGTAGCTATAGTTAATACGCAAATATTTTGAACGGCGAGAATAATGACCGAAGTTACACACACACATGTATCGTATCGGTCAGGTTTTCCGACGCGCACGTCGTAAAATGCGAATGGCGGAGGCGGCACGAGGCGACACGGCGGCGTGCGTCGCGGCGCCCCGATATAGCCCACATAGATACACTCAATACATATTATGTACCCACACACGTTCCACTATTCACAGTTCACACCTATTTTCCTGCCGCTACGTGCCGACACGTTTGAAAATAATATATACGGTATTTCCAATATCACGTGTACCAATAAATACATTACCTTTTTTACACAGAGGAATAAAAGGTCCGGTGTCCTTAAGAAATAGTCCAAATAGCAAGATTGTCAGGTTACATAAACTCGACGGCCACATTTTAGCCACTATTATTTAGTCCCATTTATTTACGTAAGGAGCAAGAGATCAAACAAAATGTTTTTCCGGATGAGTTGAAGGGCGTAAGACCTCTCTTGAGTTCTGTTGAATTTGTTTTACAAAGTTTACATGTAAAACCAATCTCACATGTGTAATCAACAATTTGGACATTATAGATTAATTCTAGTTATAATCACAGTTTTACTGCTGACAGATAAATTATAATTTGTTGCACCAATGACAATGTGCATACACTTGCTGAGTGGACGGCTTTTTTCGTATATTATATACTTATTTTATTATTTTTGCAAAATAAATATCACTTTATGATGTGTTTTGAATTTAACTGTTATATGATATCACCGTCTACTAAACAGTTTTAAACCACAATGCCAAGCCAATGACCTAAAACAAAATGTTATCTAATCACTGAGCGACATCAGTGGTATGCCCCCGATACTTCGCGTCACTATTTACAGGTGATATACCTATAGATAAGACTCAGCCAGACGATCTACGTGATATTCACGAAAGTGCAAAGACATCTGATATGTTCAATAAAGCGTATGTTGTTTGTTAGGTGGTCGCGGGCGACTTTACGTAACGGTTGGCTCACAAAGAGGAATGGATATAGACGCGAGGCGCCGCGCGATCACAACACGTGCCAACCAGGGTTATCAACTGTCTGCTGAGCCCAGACACAAAGCGCTGACCATGGACAGCTAATTTGTGACTAACGACCACGAAATTCATACAAAAACATCAATTGGTTATGTGAACACGACGTTTTGGCTGCGTTGATGTCTGCCAGCAATAAAAAATGCTCAGCTTTTGATGTAGTGGATATAAACGCATTTTAGTTTCACAAGTATTTTTTTATTTATCTTCATATAACTACTAGTCGGTATCTCTGTCTCCGAAGAGGTATATCAAAGTAGTAAACATCAGTTCTATTTGTAACTGAAAAGTGCCTAACATAAAACTTAACAATAATTTTATACAATCAGAATTAAATACAGTGCATCTATGACCTGCAAATATAAGAGCTAACTTATGTCATAAAACTAACGAGGCAGGCACATTATATAACATAAAATACTAACAACACATTATTGGATTACTCTACAACAAAGGACACTCAAGATACAGTACCTGTTGTTATAGGGAACTTTTGGGGGAGGTTTAAGTCCAACAGTGGACGTTTTTGGACAAAGATAATGAATGGGGCCTATTGTACGAATACAATGAAATTACCAAATCATGGGATAATTACACTGATACGCTACTCACTCACATAGTTTGACTTGCAATGGAAATTTTGAATTATATAATGAGAGGATTCAAAGAACCCACATTATTACGAACAAACCACCCAATAATTTAGACAGCTGAGTCATACGATGCACCCTGGAACCGTACGAGGACGTTACTGATTCTACCAATTATTTTGTTATCTGGCACACACCCAGTACCGTTAAGCGGTCTTTCCATGTACGAAATCTCTCCATCTGACAGGTTTGAACTAATTTAAGGTGAATGCAAACGATAAAATGGCGATCGTGTTCAGCGATACTGAGACCTATAAAATATATTTATGTCGCTTCACGTTTCATGAGCGGGCATTAATATGGTCGTGAAAATATTCTACTTAATGTAAATTATAGATTTCTGAAAGTTATACATACCTGCTTATATATAAAATGATTTCAATTCTTATAGTGTTCAACATTTTGGAAAAAAAATCAGAGCTGCCAGTAACACCTACGTCGGCAGTTTCGCATACGGAAAATTATTACCGCTTTTATTTAGATAGATGGTATTCATTAATCCTAAATTTGTTGGACCATCAAAATACCGCAGACAAATAGTTTTAGTTGATTAGGTTAGGTTGGCAAGACCTGGCCGGTGCTATGCGTCTGGCATGTGGCGTGATGGTTGGCACACGCCTCGGTGCGTCGCGTGCCAAAACGTGGGAGCGGACGCCCAGTTTCCGGCACGCGCGCTCCGAGCCACAGCTATCATATCAAAAACGCTGGAAACGCCAATACATTAATTCTAAAATTATAATGTGTTTCTTTGTTTGTTACTTTACACCTATGATATTGTTTAAATACAAATACGTTACACATTATACGTTATAATACGTTAAGGAAATTTCTCCATCAATTTATCCCTCTCAAAAATGGCCTGCTGATTAGATCACGACCAACCGCAGGGACAAACGTCCTAAGACATTTGATGAAATTAATATGTCATCTATAATTATTTTTTTCTATGAATGCTTCATATCTTGAAAAATGGCCTCAACAACGGTCAACACGGATGGCATGGTAATTTTAAAAACGGTCGCTTTGGCGTTTGTTATGGCGCTGAGTACATTTTTTTTTGATCCGTTAATTACTGTTTTAAGTCGTAGTGTTGTTTGTATCCGTTTCATTGATGTTTATAAAATCCCCCGCGACACGCAATATAATCCTGCTGCGGTGTTGGTCTTATTAATATAAAAAAAAACATTACTTTTACTCAAATCATGGAAAAATAACTGAAGATAGTCACTGTTGAATCGAGCTATGGGTTTGTCAGTAATTGTTCAAACTAAATACGGTAACAGGAATAAGCATTGCTTCATATTGAATGTCACATCACATGAATCTGACAATAAACCTCGTGTAGATAGATACCTATAGCTGTATCTCGGCATATTATTACTTATTCTTCGTTTGTTTATAGTGAACGTAATCGGTGTCTTATCTAGCAAGCTTGAACATTGTAGGCGGTATGCGTGGGCGCCGGACTCACGCGACGGACTATCTCACGGCAGCGATGATGTTTATCATCACATATGATGGATTGGTAGATGGATGGACGGCTTCTCATTAATAGCTTCCTTTAGTAATGCGTTCGCCGACAGTGTAGACACAGTGTAATTAACCTATACATCCATGTCTACTTATATATATACTTATACTATACGTGACTTCTAAGTGTGATTAATACTCTTGATAAACCTGACTACATGGTCGTAGAAAAGTCGGTAATGAAAGCACGGATTCCTGCAATAGGGTTATAATTATTTCGTTGAGATATTCGGACATTTCTCTTAACTATTAAGTGTCTGTATAAGAATGTTTGTCCTTTCACAAATCATGGTTGTTCTTAACACTATCACGTTTATAAATACAATAAACAAAAAAACTTCGACACCCAGATATCACTTCCACAAGTCTACTTTCCTCAATACTTATACAATGCGTGTCATATCTCATTATTGGTCATCAGATCGGAAGCTGTGAACCGTATCAGTAGCTCTAACATCCATGACGCATATATCATAGGCCAGTGCCGCGTGGGCGAGACTAGAGTGGGGTCTATGTGCCCCCTCCTTCCCTCCTATCTCCGTGGCTCGTGTTCCCACGACAATTAGCCCACGGGGGCGCCCACGCGTCGCGCCGCCCGCAGCCCACGCTGCCGCCGCCTGACTCACGATGTTCCTAACGTCTACGAACGCATCAGGGTTGACTAACAAACGAATGTTTTTAGATGACATCGTTTTATTATTTGTTATTCATAAGAGCGATAGGTATTTGCGTGTGTGGCGACACGTGGTTGTCGCAAAAACACTACATTGAAAGTTTTTTTTAAATCCAGCCGGCTAAATATTTGCATCGTATTTTAGCGACAAAATGTGTACAGTGTTTATTGTTTTAATTTAAACATTATAAGTCAAATTTGACTACGAAAATATCTTACAAGCCAAATATAATTAGCACCATATAATAATTCAACACCTTCTGTATTTTTCTCACATAGACAAAACATCAACATAAACTTTACTTATTTCAATATTCGTGAATATCACGTTTTTATTTATCTATTTGAAGTCCACACGTGGAAGTCCGTGTATTACAAAAAAAAATGAAAAAAACATAACAAAGGCTTGCGATAACCCTAGAACTGTCGCTACCGTCGGTGCTTGAAGATAAGGGGATGCGATGTGGGTGGCAAGCGTTGCATTATTTGGTGTTAACCCGCTAATGCACGATTAACGATGCTGAGCGACGCTGCGTGGGAAAAGATACCGAGTCAGAGCTCCGAGTTGTGGTTGAGACTAATTCGGGTTTATGATGGAGACTTTATATCGCATTGAATCTCTTTGTTCAAATTTCAAATGCTATATCGAAATAAGTTCTCGCTTTGGCAGTGATTCTGTGCTTACTTGAATTTTTTTGTTGTAACAGGTAAATGTTACTTGATTATTCTAAAAGCTTGGCTAGTAACTTCGTAATTTTGTTAATACAATAATATATATTCTATTTTTGGACTACATTGTATCTATCTCATTTATATAATAATCAAGAATCATATTTTTTTTGCGAAATACCTAATTAAAACATAATGCTCCTATATGATGATTAATTGTAACCTAATCTACTTGATAACATACGGAATAAACAAAATTGAATGTGATAGACTTGACAATGATTTATTGAATTACGTATTGAAGGAAATCCAAAGCCAACTTAATAAGCTGTGTCTTATTTGGGACTTCAAACAGTACACATATTTATACTTCATCATCAAGGAAGTGCCAAAATTAACGAAGTTACTCGCCACGTTTTTAGAATAATCAAGTAACATTAACCTGTTACAACAAAAAAATTAATTCAAGTAAGCGCAGAATCACTGCAAAAGCGAGAAGTTATTTCGATATTGCATTTAATATATGTACATATCAATCTTAACCGTTCTAAGAGATGTCATAGATTTAAGAAGAAACAAAGAAGAGTATCCGTGGGAGAGACGCTTCGGCTCGAATGGGTCGGCTCGACCGGAGTGATACCACATCCTCACAGAAAAGCATTGTGCAACAGCGCCTGCGTTGTGTTTCAGCGAGAGAATGAGGATACCGGATGAACATACCCCAAACTACGAATTTACAACAGTAGTACAGATGTACTGCACTGAGATGCTAACACAAAAACTTTTATAAAGTAGTTTTCTATCAGTGAAGATACAATAAGGCTCCACAATCTACACAAATCATAGATAGTCGTTAGTCACAACCCAAATAGATAGACTAGTAAGCAGTTTTATTTTTTAAAACATCATTTTTTTGGTTAAACTAATTGCAAAATCCATTTATTAATAAGTGATTTTTTTAAATACAACTCCTGCATTAGGAATATACATCCTCTGTCAGGGTACTTTACAAACATACATGAAACGGACACAAAGAACACCCAGACTCAGAACAAAAGTTTGTGGATCACACGAAGTGTTTTTCTATGTAAGATTTGAACCTACAACACTTAGCGCAGTAGAAAGCGGCTCCGGTGTGGGCGACCGTTTACACCACTAGACCAACAGGGCAGTCAAAATACAGACATTTACATAATACCTAACATTGTAAAGAAACAAACTTAACGTTAACTTGTTATTTAGTGTTGCTGCTTGCTTAGATGGCGTTATGTCAGATATCCGAAATATATATTTAAAATGTTCAATTGTTTTACGGACTGTTTGTAACATTACTTCGTATAGCACCAAAGTAGATACAAATGTATATAATTTACGCATGGTAAGTAGGTATTTTGCATGTCGAGACGAAGATCGTGACAAACCATTTGGCAGGGTTTGCAACATTTTGCTAAAACGTATTAATGATGAGAGGACAGACTATGTAGGTAATACTTAGCTAATTCTATGTGCACGATCTATTTGCTCTAAATATTTAATAACATTGTATATATAAATAAGACATGTAAATATAAGATACGTTTATAGTTATTACATGGTACATTTCAGTTTGTGTAAGCCACGTTCGATCCCGACTAGGAAACTATCGTATAATTAAAACTGAAAGTAAATAGTACTTTTTAACCAAACATGTACCATAATAAATGTTGCTAAATAAATATTATAAACTTTTAAAAGAACAAATATCTGTAAAATCCTTATACATATATTAATAAATGACTGCACGTTTGGCCTAGTGGTTTAAGTGGTCGCCACAACTCTTTCTATTGCGCGAAGTGTTGTGGGTTTAAATCCTATATGGGACAACACTTTATGTGATCCATAAATTGTTGTGCCGAGTCTGGGTGTACTTTTTGTCCGTTTCATGTATGTTTGTAAAGCCCCCCGCGACACAGGAATGTATATTCCTAATGCGGGGGTAGTCTTTTTAAAAAGAAAGAAAGAAGAAATAAAATTATAAGTTATTCTAATGTCAACGGATTTATGTATAATTAAAATAGGTATGATCTAAATTACAATTAAATTAAAAATAAGTAAATTATTGTTGATTAACAACTATATCGATCGCGTATTACTATGCTACAATTATGTGCTCTACGATGTCTACGTATAATTAAAAATACGCGTAGACATACTCTAAAATCATTATCAATTTACATATCATAAGGTTTGATAACTTTTTAATTTAAATTCATTTATAAAAACAAAAAATTAAGTATAATACTAACAGAAAATCTTAAATACCTAATATCCATGTAGAGGTTGTCGGGAAGAAATCGCCGTGAGCGATAAGACCGTTTGTTACATCTACATAATTAGTAATTCATTTTTTGCTGTGTAAATTGTAAACAAAAAATATATATAAATAGATACTGCAAAAAAAAGAAAATTATAACAAAAACTCACCCTCCTATTATCCCCAGGGGATTTTTTCTGCTCCTGCACTCCTGGACTCATATTATTGACCACCACGGTATTAGGGGTGGCTTGAGGATTGCCCGCGATACCCGTCACCATATTGTATAATATATGCACAAAACTTCACTAATCAAAAGTCTCACGATGTACGAAAATCACTGCATTTTAAAATGCGTAGCAACGTGTCGTTTGTAGCGTGGTCGGCGCGCGACTGTCACGAGTCGGACACGAACGCAGCTCGGTCTCGATCGTGTCGGTGGTGGTCGGTTTCGGTGCGTCGCGGTTGGTAGGTGCAGGCACGCGACCACTCCACGAAGGCGAGGCGCACGGTAACTCTCACGTGCCTCCTCAAGACATCATGACGAGAGTCCATTGTCACACGTCAAGTTTAGTTAAATGCTACAGTTTTTACGTACTCGCTTTTCATGTATTAATCTACTTTTCGTTAGCTTAGTTAAGTTTCTATAGAAATTAAATTGTGATATAGTTTTTCTTTTAATTTCAGCCATGATTTAAATGACGAATTAAAATTTAAGAAAAGATAATCTAATATTAACATTGAAATCTGTTGCACCATATCTGATGTTTTATAAATTTAGTCCCGCTTATTTAACCATGGTTATATTTTTAAACTAGTGTACATTCTAAAAATTTAATTTTCTTTGGCAACTCTCCTATTCACGCTACTTTCAAATCCTTTTGTGTAAATCCTTTGTCATACAAACTGACAAAGGAAAGAGCGAGACGTTTGTAACAATGAGTAACGTAGGCAAACTTGATGTCAGCCTCCTTGCTCTGATATTGTTCAAACAGTGTTGAAGGAGTAAAACTAGAAAATTGCATATGATGGATTTTATTGTTATCTAATATCATTTTTATTTAATTTTATTCATTAAACTTTATTGCACACCCCTCCATAAAAAGTTTTACAGAGAAACATATACGGAGATGAACATCAGGTATCACAATAGGCGGTCTTATTGCTCACGGCGATCATTTCCAGACAATCTCATCATTAGACAATCATATTTTAGCACATGGTACCACTTACCGGCTGGCTTAATTAAATACATAAAATGTGAAAAACAAAAAGTGAATATTAATAATAGGTATATTACTTGAAGTTCTAGCAATTTTCGACTATAATGAGTCCCAAATTTAAATTTAAGTATACAAATAAAAGTTCCGATTAACATACTAAAATTAGTTATAATTTTAAATTTTAATAGAAAGTGTGGTTAGCCTCGTTGGTGTATTGGTTCGACACCGGGTTGAACGGATTCGTTTCCTGGGTCGGACTGCTGTTGGGTTCTTTTTACAAGAAATTCTTAATAGCAGCAGAAATTCTTTAGAGAGCACTTTAAGCCGTCGGTCCCGGTTGTCTGAATCAGAATCTAAATGATGAAGTCAGAGCCCTCAAATATACTGACAACTACATCAACCTTTGATTAAGTGAAATTTAATATCTAGGTTCTATTTGTGTGGTCCTAACTCTATCTTTATTTTAAGAGCACGTGTCGCTTACAATTTTTCTATGACATATAATAAATCGCTAATGTAATATTGGGTAAAGCGAGATAGCAATGTATGTTATGGACCCATACATTTATTATTCAAACACATCTCGAATGACATCAGTCGCGACGCCGCTCTCCTCTAATGTATTGACACTAAGTTTAAATTTGTTCGCATCTACCATCCGTTACATCAAAGCACCGCGCCGACTACGATGCAACATGCAACCGTTCACTACTTTGCATATGCAAAGGCAGCTCGGGTTGGCTGCATGGGTTAGCCCACCCGCCTTCATTGTCCTACATGTTTAAGATCTTTATTCAAATGTTCTATTGTATTACATGCCGACAACTAATTAGTGCCTAGGACCGCTAAGGAGTATATTAACGGTGGTGAATCAGGTATACCAAGTATTTTAGATACAAGTTTCTATGTCTTCTTACTTTAAAGGATTAATGCGTTTTACAAAAAGAAGTTCAAATAACTAACCTTATATCACCCGGGCTATTATTACGAATTTATTGGCACCTCATACATAGAAATCGGTGGAAACATACATAGCTATACTGCCAAAAATAAGACCCTTTTAGCTTCGCCGTAATCGGGTAAAAATATGATAAATACTAAAAAGATCATTAAATGCGTTTTTCAACTACTTCATTCCAATAAATAAACTATCACATATGTATCACCTGAGGCAGTTTAGTAGAGTCAAATTTTAAAACTAAACATGCGGGTAAAAATTGTTCGAGGATTAAGTTCTCAATAATAACAGTGCAAAATATGGAACAATAATATTATAATGCATGCAAAATTATAACATTTCTACGGAAAAGATTAAAGAGAATATGAGATAAATAAGGAAACAAGGGAAGGCAAAAAAATAGCACAAAACAAGAGGGTCTGATTTTAAATAAGAATATAATGTGGAGCAGCAGCATGCATTGTTGTAATAAATCTTTACAATTTTTTTATGTCGTAGACAGTTTCCAGTAAGTAAAGGAAAGGTTATAAAAAAGAGATATGACAAAATTGGCCTTGAAAGACGTAACGTAGGGACAGAAATTGAAAAGGGAGACCGCAGTAATTTTAAAAAAAATGTGGAATCGGTGTGGAGATAATAAAACAGCTAGTAGAAATATACATGTATATGGTAAATTTTAGAGATAGAACAGTAGAAGTCAACGATGGGGAACACACTGATGATGTACTAAAGAAAAGTAAATCAGAAATACCCTAAAATAATAGGTTAAACAATAAGTTAATATTAGTAACAGATTGATAGGATTTCTTCCTGAGAAACCGATTCCGTATTATGTTATTCCCAAGATCTTGCTTCATTTTTATGACGAAATAGAAAATTTTGTTCTCGCTCCGAAGTTATGGGCTTAAGGCCCATATTTTTTTTTAAATGATTAGACTACCCGTGATGTCCATGTATGAGATTGTTATTAGTTTCCGATCACCTCGAAAATATCAACTCCAAACACTTTGTTAATAAATAAATAAATAAAAATATGTTCAGACATTTTAACACACAACGCCATCTAGTCCCAAACTAAGCGAAGCTTGTACTACGGTTACTAGATAACTATTAAGACTTATATACTTTTTTTTTGTAAATACATACATATTATACATAGAAAACACCCAAACTCCGAAACAAATATTTGCAGATCATACAAAAATTTGGTCCGACTCAGGAATCGAACCCGAGACCTCTTGCACAGCAGTCGCATTCGCTACCACTGCGCCACAGAGGCAGAAGAAATAATGAAACACAGGAACTTTGTAAATTGTAATTTTTGATTAATTCACCCAAATATTTATCTTGGTGAAGAAAACACGAAATATTTTATTTTAATAAAATATTTCGTGTTTTCGTTAATTGTAATTAACGTTACAATAAAAGGTAGCATCTAATCTAGGATGCATTTACTTTTCTACGAGAATTTTGTAATAAATATCTTTGAACGCTTTCTATCTCGAAAAGATTTATATTCTCACCTATTACAAAAGATTATATCGACAAAAGATAAACTTTTGTGCCCGGTAATACCTTAATACGAACTTACTTAATTTGGCACAACCAAGTTCATAGATGCACATGGGCATAAAATGTACCGTTGCAACAGTTCTTCGAAATTTACAAAACTAACAGTGCCTACTTTTTTATCACTATTAACAGTTGCGTATTGCAAACAAACTGTTCCAATTAAAAATACATAACGGTCAGGATATTTTTTAAGAAACTATTTCATTTTAAATTTCGACCTCAGCAAAGTAATAAAACCTTTCTACATAATGACACGCTCTATTATCCTAAATTTTATGGGTTTACAAATAGAGCATTCTATTGTATTTATTTTCTGTAGCTTCTTTTGTTGTTGCTGTGTTTTACGAGCTTATCGTTTTTACTGTTATTTGACTATTTCGTCAAAGACAAACAATTAGGCAGACATTTCATTGGTTTACTTACACTATGCACTGTTCGCGTAAATCTAATTTTCCATTGCTGTTATATCCTTGGCAATGTGTTTGCAACATTCCATGACGACCGGATGGACTGTGCATGAAATACGATAAAACAAACATTATTTTTAAATATACTACAATATCTGTGTTGGGTAAAACTTTCAAAACTATATCGGTAAATAACTTTATAAATAATAAAAGGCCTAAGACGATTTAACGTCCTGGTAGGTATTATAGATATGACTATGAGGTGCCTGACGTTCTAAATCTAGAATTCTAGACGATGTATTTACTCAGTTCCGTTGTTTTATTAGTTTTGAAAGTTAGTTAGATTGAGGTCAGGTGGGTTTTCGCGGGACTCTAGTTGGTACACACCCTTACTTTGGATTACGTTTGTATCGTCCTGTCAGTCCGTAAACAAAAGTGTACCTGTTAGTATGTCATCGATATAAAAAACTCCGCATAAAAGTAGCCGTCTCAGTAATTTCAAAGGATTACCGTGGAATAACATCATCATAGGCTGATTACCTGTCTAAGCAATTTAAGCATAAGTGCTTCCTCAAACCCCAGCACTTACACATTAAAGAATTCCTTTCATACAAATCATAAAGCTAATTTAGTACGGTGCGACTTTACACACAATATGGACGTACAACTTTCTGATGTAAATTAACCTATCTCGGTGACATTTCCAGCCCATTCCGTAGAGAACAAAGCTCGGTACGGGCTCATTATGAGTTTCGTCTTTCGTTCACCCGGCTATTATGTCGGACGATACGCGATTAGCCGAGGTCGCCGACGAATACATTCGCCGTTTACACCGACCATTTATTTGTACCGGATGCCTGACGTTCGGGGAAGGTTTGCTTATTTTATGAAACACTCAAAACAAACCCTTTTGTCCCTGTCAACGCAACTTTTATTGCTACCAACACCAAAACCATTTTTGGGAATGTTCTCCGTAATTATTTTACTTTTCGGCAAAAAACCTTCAATTTACCACCGCGACGAATCGACAAGATGCGTTTGTGATATTCTATGTAACATACAAATACCGTGTTCTCAAGCTGTTCACAGTATTGTATAAACAAAATGTGCGGTCATTCCTGATAAATATTTTGATATGCCATGCGGTTCCGAAGCTCACACGAGTGTTTTGCATCTCAATTCTAAGACACAGCGGATTCAAGTTCATTACCCCAATTTTTAATCACTAGTAAAACTCAC
Organism: Hyphantria cunea; assembly: GCA_003709505.1. NCBI lineage: Eukaryota > Metazoa > Arthropoda > Insecta > Lepidoptera > Erebidae > Hyphantria > Hyphantria cunea. Next base: position 346,622 of record PKRV01000557.1, on the reverse strand, counting down.
TTACTCCACAAATCTGGATTTTTTTAAGATCTGTTACATGTTTACCTACCATGTATAAACTTCTCACATCTATTCTGATACTCAAAATATCTACACATATAATAATTCGATAATTTCATGTCTCTCAGAATGGATGTAGAAGTGACCTAGTAGGGGCTCCTAGTACCCGCGATGGCGTGTGGTTTTAGTCTGTTCGAGTCTATGGGGTCTGAGGGGACAGCCGCACGAGAAACAAAAAACAAAAAGGGGGCACTAAAGAGCTCCTTATCATAGAGGTGACCATTGACCAACAAGTACGTCGTAATCGTAAGAGTCTGGCTACATATTTGATAGATTACAGAGGGCTTATGACTCGATTCCACATACATAGCTTTTGAGGGTGTCTGAATTGTATAAAATCGATACAACTCTGTGCACTTTCTTAAAGTCTTGTATGTGGCAATAGAGTTGACGTACTTAAAAATATCGGGCTGGGAATCTTTCTAGGTGACAGTCTGAGTCCATTGTAATTTTGTCTAGCTTTGAACCCTCTAAGCACTCTGTTAGAGGGTTCAGAGAAACTATTGGTTAACTACAGACAGATGACCGAGTTATATCTCACCTTCTTTATATGGATGATTTGAAACTACTTAACCCAACAAAATTACAATTGACAGCGTACCTAAAGGTCACTGAAAACTTTAGCAATTCTATCAAGATGGAATTTAGTATAGACAAGTGTACAGTCATGTATGTAAAGAAGGGTGCGATTGCAGAATTTGAAGGAATAGACTTTTTAATTTTACATAACTCAGATATCTCTCTGCCACCAAAACCTATGATTTTCTCACAGTCTTTGGGAATACCGGAATCTGATTAGAAACAAACGTTGTAAGAACGCTTCTTTGGTCGCCAAAAAAAGTACTTAAAGGTCTTTTATCAGGTGGTAACAAGGTGCGAGCCTACAATGGTTGTGACATGCCGGTTCTGATGTATTCCTTTGGAGTTCTTAGATGGACTCAGATTGAATCAGGTGCCCTTGATTGGAGAGTACATGCCCAATGCACCACTCGCGTTCATCAGTTATGAGATTGCATATCGCGCGAAAGTTTGGGTGTCGTGGTCTATTAAATATCAAGACCCTACACAATCGCGAGATATACAATCTTAGAGAATATTTTCTACACAGTGTTGTGAGAGTGCATCGCAGTGTGGTTGCAGTCGATACAGGATTCACCCCGCCCACTATGGCTAAAGAGAATTGGTGCAAAGCTGTAATACTTAGGTCTAATAATCGCAATAAAGGTCGGTGTTAATCATTTTAGGTTTCAGTCATTTTATAAACACACCTTACACCTTAAAGGCTATTCAGATATTAATGTCCAAAGACCCTCATTGCTATTACTGACTCACCTATACATAAAAAATGTAACTCAGGTCCAGATGACCTGGAAAGTTCAAATTTGGCAACCAGATAGGTAGTTGGGTGAATACATAGAAATTAATCAGAACCTCGTAAATTTTTACCACCGCCATTAATTTATCGATCTTCAATGTTATAAAATCATGTTACAACCTTCGTAAGTTCTGAAGTTTGGCCTACTGGTAGAAACTAAATGTCGAACATAGCGCTATTCTATGCCTATGTTAGTAGGTAGTTAAACTTAATATTAATTCGTATATATAAACTAGCCAAGTCAGAATTTAGACTTTAATATAGTCCTAAGTTTTAAGAAGAAAAGATATTTTAAATTGTTATAAAATATTTAATTGGCATAAATAAATTTCAGGACTGACCATTGAATTTGGAACCCTTTTAAATCTCACTTTGTCGTTGAAGTGAACACCAATGCACATATCATAATATTGAACTTGGCTATAATTTCACATTTATGTTTTTATAGGATAACTATTATATATACATTACTTTAATAACCTGCTCCTCACAAATTAACTACTACTTACAACCCTGGTATCATGCAAATCGCACAAAATTTTTACCACGTGCCAAAACAACCGTTATATTCGTTCACCTTCGGCAAAGGAACCCAAAACACAACCCTGATTTATAGTTTTACAACTCAAAAATATTGTTAAACAGCCCACCGCCATAAATAATACATCGGCCATTAAATTTTGTTAGTTGCATTCGCTTTACCGCCTTCAGTGGATCGTAAAATATTTTTTTGAAGTTCATCGCTAAACGTTGGACGTCGTCCTTCGATGGAGTTTGGCCCTTTTGCACACCAAAATTGACGGGTTGAAGCGAAATCCACTCAAAGGACAATAGCGGCGAAACGTTGCGAAACACACACCCTGCAATAAACAACAGTTAATTGCAAGAGTTCGCCAACAAATACTGTGTTGTTAACAAGTCTTCAACACAATCACTTTACGACGAGAAATAATAACTATCAACTGCCGCTTTTGAGAAAGACACGTTTTTCCAAATTACATTTGGGAACTGTGTATTAGAAAAAAACCCTATTTTACAAACAACAGTACTACCTTGTGGTGTTTTCAAACCGAAATTACGGTCTTTTGAACGGTGGAGAAACTCTTAACTCGTGCAGAAATTATGTGCAAGCCAAGCTCGATGCATCGATACTTATAATTTGGCAATTCAAATAATACATGTCACTTAAATTCTAACTGGATGAGCTGTATATGATTGACTTTACAATCATCACGGGAGAATGTGAATGCACCTGCCGTATTCACAGCAATCGCTCAAAAATTGACGACTGTCATAATTATATGTGTACCACACCTCGTTGTAAGATAAATGCTGGCATACCGAGCCAAGACTCACTTCGGGGCGTAAACAAATATTAGTATTGACGCGTAGCCGTTCACACTCTGTAATTATGTATGTTGGGCCACGGGCGAACGTGTCTGCAATGATGTGGAGGAGCTTAATCACAATTTTTGCCTGCGACCTTTGTTGATACCACGTGCGTAAGATAGAGGACGTCTGCATGTTTCATTTCGAAGTACATTGCGTAAAAATATGGAACGACTTTAAAGATATTCTAATAATAAAACGCAATGAAGAAGACACAACGACTTCCTTCGATAGATATCTTAAACCAGTCTTATTTTGCCTTGAGTTATAATTTGGTTGGAGTCGTTGTAAAGCAATTAGGAACAAAAAAAAATTATGTTTTACACGTTATACTTTTAAATTTAAATTATAGATGCAAATTTTTAAAGGTAAAACATTTAAAACACTTTTTTACTTCTTTATAAAATATATTTGCCATCTCTAGAAAAATATGTCATATACATTATTGTTTTATTCATATACCTACAATCGGTTTTAAAACTGTTTGATACATTAAAGAAAATAAATCTAATATAATATCTAATTATAAGTGTAATACGTTACCAAATGCGGTTCATTTATTGAAATTGGTAAGGATGATGTCCACCAAAGAGCTCGCAATCGCATAGATTTTACATTCTTTAAACGATTTTAAGCCATGTAAACAACAGTTAGAGTCTATATTACCAATGGCATATCATAGAAGGCGATTGCTGTAAATCTACAGTTAACGATTTGATAAAGACTTTAAACACTGTGCACAAGATTTATTATCGTTTAAAGATTGTAAAACCTTGCTGATGCGAGCTGTTCGGTGGTACTTATCCTTTACGCTAACATGTTCATGCGACTAACAATAGCCAAACTCTGTATGAAACACCACAATCCTCGAATGTTAGTTAACAGCGAAATGAGAGATTCTAAAATAAACGGCTAATATATTTAAAACCATAATAACATAAGAAAATTAACGTATTACAATTAATTAACATCGTAATAAAGTATCTCATTTACGATTACGTTACAATTCATCACAAATCAAATACTGCTGGATGCTTTGTTGAACTTTGCAACTTAAAATTGTATGGACACTAAAACTACATTATTTAAGTTAAAAAAAATATATAAATGGAATGATGAGAATAATTAATTTATTACATTAATTAAATATTATTTGTTGATAAATAATTTGCGCCATTTAACTTGTAAGTAGTTTTAATTGGAACATAATTTTATTGAAAATGAAATGTATATGGAATAACGATAAACGAAATACCTAGACAGTAGTACGAAGTACCTGTGATTTTGAGTGCACTGTTACTATACACTGACACGAATAATGGAGAACGATGCTAAAACAAAATCATAACATTTTTATGTGTATAGGAACGATTAATTTATATATGTTTATACTTACTGGAATACACACTCACTGATGTAAGTGGTATTTTATTTACCGTGTGTTCTATAAACGTTTATGTATCAAAAGATAAGGGTGTATAATAAGAAAGCACCAGTTTTAGAGTACCTGCCACCAAACATTGGGATACTTTTCACTTACCTGTCGCCTAAATTAAATTATATGATTATAATAATGACTTTTAATAATATGTAATATTTTAGGGAACTTTGAAAAACTGATCGCTTGTTACATTTTTTAATATCTAATTAAGTTATTTACTTTTTTTTTTGGTATTTGTAATTAAATAATTTTTTAAGAAAATTTTAACAATAGTGGTGTTATCATAATTTATTCATAGCCATATTTTGTCACCTCCTAAATAAATTATAACCTTTTTCGAATTTTGCGATTAGTAATTAGTACATACTTATTTTGACTGGAATATTTCCATAGTTCCAGCTAGTGGAAAATGAATGATTATTACTTGAAAGATTAAAAATTCAGTGTAAAAAATTCACAATTATAGAAAAAGTGTCGATACTTTTTCTGTAATTGACTTTTCACATATCTAACTTCACGTTAAATTGATACAATTGAAAGAAAAACACAACAGAATAAATAGAGTACTGGTATAGCCTAAAAATCTAAAATGTTTAGAGCAATGTACGGGGAGGGAAACGTCGTCTAACTCTCCTTACATAAACTTAGTAGTAAAGCCATCGAATCTACGTTAAACTTAATTATTTAAAAGCTACTACTTAGAAAATTATGACGTATAGATCAAGCAACGCAACCCGACTAATCAAGTTACCTAACGAAACGTTAACTTCTTAGAACCCTTTACCTAATTGCCATTCTACAAAATTATCAGAAGACTTAGAAATGTATTTGAATGACGCCATCTCAACGCAAGTTAGTTAAAGGTAACAGACCCATATTGATTTTAGCACAAACGGACCAGCTCGACCGTGGCAGTACTACCCTCTCACGGAAGACCAATCTAAAGTGATAGCATTCGTGCGCTGTCGGGTTTCGTTGGTGAGTACGAGACCGGAGGCCCAATGATGCACTAGCATCTCAATGGTGGACACCATTCTGTAATGTTTGCATTCGCAATGAGTACGGTGACCACCACTCTTGGATTCCATGCTTTCTATTGACTTTCTTGACTTAGTGACAGAGTAGTCACTAAGTCAAGCTCGTATATTTAAAAAAGGTCCTGAGGTCAAAACAAAATACTAGCCAAAAGTCAAAGAGAATAGAGGCGTTAGCGATTGTAGAAAGATAATCGACACAAAAACTTGCAACTTGGCTAAGTGGACCGATTGGTCGTGGAGCGGGGCTTGATTGTAACGTCAATATTTTCTTAACGCGAACGAAATATAGTGCTGATATTGGAACTTTGTTCTACAGCCATGATTCATAACATTTAAATAAATAAAATTGGATAAATTATGACTAAAATTTTGAGACACAGTATAAAATTAGCTTAAATCCAAGTCATAAAAGGTTAGGAAATGCTACAAATAAAGAAAACTTACAATCATCTGATATACACTGATGATAAAACTTATTTTCTGGTCTGGTATTACATTTGATAATAATTTGGTATATAATTTAAAATTGTTTAAATTACCTTTTATTTTTCTGTATAAACCAATTATGGCGTGAAACAGCTGTGTATCTGTCATGATTTACTTGCTCATACACTATTACATACGAACCTACATTGAGATCTCTAACTCATATTTATGTTGAAATTACAAATATGATACACTGAAATATTCTCTGTTATATATTTTAGATGACATTGAATAAAATTGCAAATTAAACTTATAAGGTTGTTAATAATTTATTTTATTTTGACGTTCCGGGACCGAAAATAAAACCAATTGTTATTTTCAGCTATAAAAAGAAATTCTCTATTAGGTTTGTGAGAGTCAACTCCTGTTTTAAGCTTTGTATGAATCGATAATAATATTTTTAAATAAATTTTTTAAACAAATTTTGAACATTAACACAAGTATAAACAAAATCTGATATCAATTATTGTTTTGATCTAACATTGGATAGATATGTAAATATTAACGTTACCTATTGCACGTAGAAGAAAGACATGTCATGGTTCAAGACCCCGCATACAACAACTTGTATAAAAGAAACGAAATATGTTAACTTCCTACTATTATGGATTGTGATTTGCACGGCACGACATTATTGTCACATAAATATTTTAAACAATTTCATAAGAATCACATTCGTCTCACTATAATCGTGACTATAAAATTATCGCACCTTGTAACATTTAAGAAACCAGTCATAAGTATATTGTAAACAATTCATAAATCATTAAAGTTATTACTAAATCTTCGTTCATAATACAGGACCTACTCGGATATTTTAAGTTAATTTGTATCTTATGGTAACACTTTCATTTGTGCGAACAATCACAATTCGTATAACAAAATTACTTAGCTGATACGTTCTAAAATTAAAACTTGTACTCATTCCATAATTTCATTTATATTTACACCTAACCGGTCAGGTTTCCGGTTTCGCCTTATGGCATCATCAAAGGTTAACCTTTGCCATAAGGTGTAAACTCAATTTATTTTAGAGGAATAAGTACAAGTTAGTTTGATTCTAGAATGTATTGCAACAAGTTCTATCAAGTGCTAACAATCGAGAGTATAAATTACTTAGCTGATATTTATGTATAAGTAAGTTTCTTACTGGTGCCGATTCTGTTGTCAATATTATATATATATAGTTATAATATTTTTTTTTAATTTTGCTTATTTTAATAGTGAAGATTTAATCATTAGAATAAATTTACCTGCTTAATATAAGACTTAAAGTTGATTTACACATTACTAAGGGCATGGTACACTGTGTTAAAGTTTGTTCGAGTCGTTAAAAGGCGGGATTTTAGTTACTTTAGCCGACCTTAATCTAATTGAGCCTTTACTTACACTTCTCAACTCATCACTTTCCTACCTTAGTTTTATTGTCTTATCTACTAAGTAGATAAGACAATAAAACTTCTTACACCAAACTTTCCAATTTAATTCCTAAAATGTTCTGTTGACCCTAATGGCCCAAAATTGTAGTCTTTATTTAGACGTTAAAAAAAATACTTAAATACACTTAAAGTTATTTTGGTATATGAAATAAATTTGGATTTTCAATATTAACAATGAAATATCAATGAAACACAACACTAAAACATCTTTATAATGCAACATAATATCTTAATGCGCATCTTCGCTTGAACAAGTAAACAAAATTAAATCTTGACATTTGAATTTAATTGACAATAAAATCGGTACCATCACTGCACCATACAATTTTTAATCGAGGAAAATCACAGACCAATTCTTTATACACCTAACATCGTATTATATATTTGCCGATAATAAACAAAACACCGACTTTATCTAACGACACCACAAAGATGCTGCAACTTTAGTAATGTGTCTGTACACTATACAGTATTTGAGTATAAACCTCTTTGAAGTTAACCAAAAAAATTTTAATTAACCTTAAACGTACCGTTGTAATATTGATATGGATTTCTTTAACGATAGAGCATTCTAAGTTTATTTAAAAAGGTTGTTTATAGGAATGTGTTAAAACTACTAGACCATTAAGTTCTAAAACATGCAGGTTTAAAACTGTTTAAAGGATTGCATAATACTCATTCTGAAATCCTCACAAATGTGAAACGATAATGTGTTTTATTCCTTAACACATAAGATATAATTTTAATTGACATATGCGAGTACACACTTTTGCCGTTGTTCTCTTCACATCTTTGTCTCACTAATGTACGCGTTGTTTGTGCACTAAACGTCGGTATCAAAGATCCCAACGGTGTGGAGACGAGGCAAGTCCTATGACTCGGAGAAGAGAATACTTTCTACCGGCGCAGGCGCAGTCATGTCGTCATCGTCGTCAGGTCTCGACCAATCCTAGTATAGAAAGCCACAGTTAACTTTTTACTTTTTCTTTTTAATAAGACAACTAGGAGCCACATTAGTAATATATACCCTGTGTCGAGGGGATCTTTAAAAACATATGAAGTGGAGACAAAGTACGCCCAGACTCAGAACAACAATTTGTGGATTGTTGTTCTGAGTCTGGGCTTGGTGCAAAGTGTTGTTCCATGTGTGATTTGAACACAACAAACATTATAATTAATTGTAATGATTCCTAATTGAATATTACACTGAACCATTAATTAAAATTGACTAGTTCTTTGATAGTTTAATGACATGTTGTCCATCGAGAAATATCAATTATTGAATAAGAAGCAACTGGTAACATCCAACAATATGTATCAAGCAGTTGCTTTGTAGGTATCACTCCTAAAACAACTGTTCTCTATTGACAAAAGTTGTTTATTTTCTAGAACATTAAAATTTATTGGTTAGTCAATTTGCAGTTAATCAGAGCAGATGAAATGAAATCGCTGCTCTGCCGATTACATCAACAAGAAATCCAAAACGTTAATGAGTACTGTTAGTTATTTTAAATAAAGCATTCAAAAATAATATAGAAAATGCTAAAATACCTAAAATAAAGTTATTTCTTGCCTTATTAAATCGCAAGAGAAACCATTTGTGCTAGGATTCAAGAATATATATCAAGATATGTATCCGATTTATTTTCTATATTTAATATCAAAATGAGTTTAACGATATAATATCAATGGATATATTATTTTTGAGTTCATTATTGATATATAAGATTATATGTTTTTTAGAGGATTTTGCCATATATCTAAAACAAGATTATATATATGTTTTTAGTTGGTTTTGAACCTAAACGAATAAAACATAAAAAAAATAGTTGCTTTTTTTGATAATTTTAGTACACATATGAAAATTGTATTCATAAATAATACAATAACATAACAATATGGCTTTAAAACTTTATATATATCTGATAAATATCACAAATATCCGTTATTTTCATATTTAAAATAAATATAAGATATTTTTAAATAAATATCGGATATTTTTTTCAGTAAAATTTTCATGCCAAAATATAAAAAAAGAACAAGATTTAGCTGTTGTTGTTTTGTGAATGCTGTTGACGTTGTTGAACGATGTTCTTACCTGTTCTTCGGTGCTTGCGAAGAATAAGTAGAAAAGGTTAGCACCAAGATCAATGGCTGCTGCTAAATAGAACACCTCACGCCATTGTCCTAAGGTTTCCTGCAACATTAAATAACTTATTAGTACATTGCATTGTCCTGCCTCTTTGGTTTAGCGATTAGTGTCTGTGCCTCGTCAGTCAGACCTAAAGTGTTGATGAGTTTTTCCCACATTAAACATTTATATACAGTCAATTAGTTCAATCTTCGAATCCAGTTCGTTCTCAGGGTTGCGAAAGTCCAATGCCAGACCCTGCATCAAAAACTGTTATACAGGAAAAATCAGTTGGTTGAACTACTTTCTACTAACTTACATACCAGTGACATGGAATAAATCAGTAAAGCGGCAATCTTCATTGAAAAAAAAAATATTACCTGATCCGCCTTTATAATATGTCCTACGACGTATGGGGCCATAAACCCGCATATGTTGCTCGCAGCGTTCGTGATGCCGTACATAGTGCCGGCGAACTGGGGCGACAGATCAATGTGATTCATTTGATTACCTGCAATACACACAAGTGAAACATTACTACGAACTTAGGAAATAGGAATGATGATAGTAACCAAAAACCACTAAAATCATGTATTTATCTGATGAAATGGGGTTCATAGAGTATAAAAATTATTTATTTGTATTCTTATTTATATATTTGGAGCGAGATCAATAGATAATTAACAAAAATAAAACTACAAAATACAGCAATCCGCCATGTTAAGTTGAACACCAATCGGAGCAATTTATGTCACTTATGTATAAAGCTCACTTTGTTGAGACATAATCGACGATCACTTTACTGTTTTTAAGAGCTATTATTGACACTGGTTGAAAACTAGTGACGTCGCATCTTACACAAACAGACGCCATGACACCACCGAGCGTTTTGGCGTGAATTTTAAACTTAAAATCGCAATTTTTATTTTTTGTAGAAATATAACTGTTTGTGACAATAAAAGATACTGCCGAACATCATAGTCTTTCAAAATTAGTCATCATGCTATTCCATTTATACAAATAAATAAAAATTTCTGTTTGTTATTTCAAATTAACAGCTTTTCAATCAATGCAAATGAAAGTATTACTATTAGTACTTACATTCAAACAAATGTATGTTTTTTTGTCAGTCTGTTTGTTTCGGCCATTCTCTGGAACGTCTGTGCTGATTTTGTCGGGACTTTCACTATAGATAGCTGATGATATAAGGATTAACTACTTCTTTTTTAGACTACCTTTGATTTTTGGTTCAGCTAGTTATTAAATATTTTTGCTGCTTCAGTTAGATCCAAACTAAAAGCGTTGATAGACTGATATTTAAACTTTATATAATTTTAGATTTTGCATAATATGTCTATTAACTAATAAATACGTTGATTATGTACAGTTTTAATTGCATTTTCAATTTACATCACACATTAGATGTAAATCGGAAGCAACATTGTATTTTTATCATAATCTATGTATGTATGTAAGTGAAATTGCACATCAGTCATGTAAATTATTGTAAAAAAAAGTATATAAAGTGAAACCAAAACCTACTTCAGTGCCATCTACCGGAGACAATGAATATCGACATTAGGCATGATGACTAATTTTGAATTCTATAATGTTTGGGAGTATCCACTATTTTCATTTATTATAAATATAGGAGAGAAATAATAAACGTAGTCCTTTCCTAGTACAATGCAAACTTAGAAAAACTAATACTTTAAATGAAAGTTAAAAGTTCAAGGTAGCAGGGCCATGCTGATTCCAGAACTAATAAGCCGGCTCGTCCTGGCTAGTACTACCCTCGCACAGAAAGAAGATAAACTCAAAACGAGAGCATTTGGGATGCAGAAGCATCTCAATACCACCACTCTTGGATTATGTTCATGCTTTCCATCAGGCTGAGTAGTCTCTTTGGCAGGCTACATATGAAGAAATAGGCGTTGTTCAACCTAAATGTAGTGATAGTATTAAACAAAATACTTACCGGCATATGCAGCACCACCGAATGCTGACGTTATACAAAGTAATAGGATGACAGCCAAGCGGTCACATCCCGCCCACGCGATTCCCAGCAGACCAAACGCTGGTACGAAGGCAGCTAAACATAAAACATCCAAATCAATTCAATCAAGAGGCATGCCAATATATTAAAATATTATGACCCGGGCTCGTGGTGGAATAGTTGAATGAGGTCACGAGAACTAAGAGAGTCAAAAAATACACTTCGTTCATTCGTTCAAGGATTCCCCGCTAAGACGAGAATTCCCCACCGGGTATTAGACGCGTTCATTATAAATGAATATTAGTACCGCGTATATAAATCGCAATATAGATGGCTGTAGTATTTTGAAGGTGATAAAAGTAAAAACTACTAAAGTGGATATTAGATAGATAAGGCGGTAAAAGTTTGAATTTATACAATGTAAACTAAAAAAAAAGAAAAAAAAAGTTAAAATCGGTAAAGGCTCTACTTATTTATCTACGAGGCCTCCAACCCCAAACTTCCCCCTAAGTAGGTTCTAAGGTGTTTCAAAGGCTTATTTACGATTTGATCAAAGGCTCTTGCAGCCAACCCGCCAGTACCGCCCCCTCAGCCCTCCACTCCAGTCCGCCACTGGTCCTCAGTAGTGCAATAGTGTGCTAGCTGCATATTGTTAACTAATTAACTAAGTAGGTATCGAGTTCGATTTCCTGGTTGGACCAAATGTTTGTATTATCTGTTTGTTTATTTATAATTTAAGACACTGACAGGGCTCAATAAAACAAAATAATACACTACCTCGAATGTATAACATAAGTAAAAGACCTTATAAAAAGCAAAATAGATGAAACTTTTAAATATCGTATGTTAACTGGAGGCTTCTGTGCATTTCAAGAACAGAAAATAAACACCAGGAATATTCTGAATATTTGACTTACACACAGTGTTCCACAGTTTCATGCTGTTGAGACGTGACAGCCATCCTCTAGCAAGTATCCAGTCGGCAAATATACATAGTACTATGCCGCCGATCCAAGCTGTTAGATAAGGTAGAGCGCTTAGACGTGAATTCTGAAGAAAAAAAATAAGTGAAACATATCAACACTAATATTATAAATTTGAAAGTAACTGTCTCTCTTTCTATTAAGCTTTCACGGAGAAACGGGTGCATCGATTTCAATGAAGCTTTTTTTTTTTTTTTCTCTTCTTAAAAAGACAACTCCCGCATTAGGAATATACATTCCTGCGTCGCGGGGATCTTTACAAACATACATGAAACGGACACAAAGTACACCCAGACTTAGAACAACAATTTATGAATCACACAAAGTGACAATGATTTGAACCCACAACACTTGGCGCAGTAGGAAGTGGCGTGGCGACCACTGAAACCACTAGGCCAACCGTGCAGTCTAGCTTGGCATGGAGATATTTTAATTAATAAGAAAGGACATTGGCTACTCTTTACCGCGATCACCGCCATCAATGCGGGCGGAGCCGTGGGCAAAAGCTAGTATTTATGTACAAAAGAAAATAAATAAGCCATTACTAATGTAGGCGAATGGCATTATATTAACAACTAGTAGTCTTAACGGACTTCGCTCTGTAAAGAGTTATTGCGCAATTTTATTTTAAGAAGGTATAGATTAATATAGCTTAAACATATTGGCAGCATACCATAAATAATTCTATAGTTTTTGTTTAGTTTCTATTGACGTCAAATATTTGACAGTTAGCGATAAATGTTTTAATTTACTCCGTGGTTCGGATAGTAAAAGAAAATTTTTGTTTTTAAGTACTATATTTTTACTTTTTCTCCATCAGGACCTTTCTAGAGCCTTAACAAAAGTAAGCACCAAAATTACGTAAATTAATCAAATCGTTCTCGAGCTTTGTGCTTAGCAACGCATTTTTATTTATATAGATAAATGTCTATCTATACATGTATACCATTTCTATTCAATTGAATTTTATTACGGATTAATTTCTAATAATATTGCTTAGTTCGCTTCCCATTGCCTATTAATTCATTGTTTAGTTTTCTTTGTGGGAATAAATTATATTTTCAATCATAAGATTTATAACTCCTTTGTTAGAAAAGAATAAAGGTAATTATACTTTAATATTTTTATAGAGGCAGGCACAATAGTATATTGAAGTCTATTGTAAACTCGCAAAATTTTTCTAGGTACGACTTTCCTTAGAAAGGATGTTTTGGCCCACTATTCTACGCTGGCCAGAGGGATTGGTATAGGGTTTGTTTTATGTATTCCCTCTCTTTGCAGTGATGTTGGCCCACGTAATGAGCTCCCGCAATCGGCTCTTACGACACCCACGGAATTAATAGAGGTATTCTTAATTCGTCATATGTACATACTGTGTCATTGGAAAAAGGAAAGTTCGACTGGAAGAAAATGCCTATGGCATTTCCGCCCTATGCAATGTATTAGTATAACTGAAATAAAGATAAATATAAAATAACTTACAGCAACAATATCGAAATGCAGTATCTGGTCCATGTATGATGGTAGTTCGGTGAACTGAGTGTAGAACACCCAGCCTTGGCCGCACTGAGCGATGAGAATGGCCCACAAGGGCACACATTTTAAAAACTTCAACCATGGTATTGGCATAGAGGGCTTGTCTTCCTGAGAAAGCAAACACAAAGGATTTGTTAAGAATAATACTTAGGAAAACAGGTCTTAGTGTTTGTCATAACTTTTAAGCGAACACCCAACAAAACACATCTCTGTATCACGCATAGCATGACAAGAAAATATAAGATTTAATCGTAATTTTAAAAAAAGAGTATATGTATTTATATCAGTTGTCAAGTATACATAATCCAAGCTCTGCCTAGTTTGGTCATCTACTAGTTGACCTTGTGAGTTCAATGTCTAAAAACATTTGTTTATTTATTAATGTTTTTCAAGGAAGTATAAATAAAAAATGGATTATTATTCGACAATTTCTTTTGCGTATCTACAACCATATCGAATTCCAGTTTAGAAATAAAACGGAACTTTCAAAGTCTCTGTGGCGCTCATAGCCCAGTTGCACTCGGTGATTAGAAACAATCATCGAGGGTAAGCAACGATGGCGCGGTCAGTACCTGGATGGGTGACCGCTGGTGGCATGTTACCATGAGCGTCTCCGTGATTCGGAGGTCACGTTAAGCAGTCGGTCCCGATTGTTATCATACGATAACAGTCGTGAAGCTTAGTTGGAGGCCCTTCGGGCGGCTTAAAAACATCCAACGGCAAGATTTACGTAGCCACAACGTATTCTTGCCAGTCCCCAACCCACACTTGGCCAGCGTGGGGACGTATGGCCTTAACCCTCTCCTGAGAGGAGACCCGAGCCCAGCAGTGGGACATTATGGGTTGTTGTTTTTTTTTTTTTTTTTTCAAAGTCAGAATTAAGTAAAGTTAAATTGATGCGTGAATTTTTTTTTTGGTTATGGTTGTTCCCCGGCACATCGCCGAGCAATTATATTGGGCCACATGGGTTTGCCGGTTCAAACCTAGTTATTCATTGCATTCGTTCTTTGAACCTTTATATACCCTTCTGTGACAAGGGAATCATTCCAACTAAGGCAATTGTATTTTTTAAAAAATGCATCAATATCTTTATTAGTCAGATATTTTTGGTAAAAAATCTATAGGCTGAATAAAAGCCGATATACGTTTGGCTAGACATACCCATGACGTCATAGTTCGTGTTGTAAAAGGCGCGAGAATAATTTATGACACCTGCTGTGAAAGTTGCTTGACGCGAACCTGTGTTCAAAATGTACGCAAGTAGCAAACAGCAAAAGGGAAAATTTTAAGAAAATTGCGTGATTGTTACTCGTCAACATGAATGTTTTTAATAATATTTTAGTAACTTTTGGACCAATATAGGAATAGGTATGAGAATAATTGGTAGAACATATGTATACATGTTACTCTAAAATAGATGAATGTGCGCCAGAATTCAAAAGTGTTGCTAAGAAGTGTTCTGTCTTGATTAAAATAAAAGTTTTCGGTTAAATACGAGGATTAGAACATTTAGTACGATAGTAACTATAAACGTAAACAATTACTGTCAGTGTTCAAAGAATCAAAGTTATGGGTTCCAAAACATATTTATACGGTTTGCTTGTGTGAGTCACTGCAGTGAAATTTGGGCGATATCAATCCCGATAACTGTCTAGATATTTTGTTATGATAAAAAATTATGTGGTGTCGTGGGACACCAGGAACGAAGTTGACGATTTGAAATTATATGAAAATAAACGTGGCTACTCACGAGTAAAATGTATCTATAATGTGAGTATTCGCCACGTGCTTGTCCATGAATATATGAGTATATACTATGCATTGGCGGGGTGGAGTGAAAGAGAAAGGTATTATACACTATTCGCTTGTGTATGCGACTGTCGCGCCTGCGCACGTCTCATTTAACGGTTTTATTCCGCGCACGTCTCATTTAACGGTTTTATTCCACGCACTTTTTCTTACGGTTTTACTATCAACTTTTTTTCAATTCGGTCGCGCAGCAAAATCCCTATACCCTCCAAGCCTGCCGTAAGGAACTTCGTTCCAATAACTGAAACTGAACTGAAAAACTTCAAAACTACTTTTGAAGTTCTATACTAAAATTACATTTGAAAATGCCATTGAATGGTTATTTCTACATAACTTTTTACATAACACATGAATTAGGCAAGATCCATAAAATTACGCTAAGTGACTGAGCATATGGTTAATGAAACAGTCGTGTAAACTACAGTATCGAATGACATAACATATATACAGTTGCCGCAAACAGAAAATTATGTTTTAATCTTTCATTTCATAATTTACATTTCGAATGTAATTGGTTTTTTTCTTTGATGGAGAAAACATTGGTGCTAATTCTGTTGTTGGAAAACTTTCTAAACTCAAGTAAAACTCACTAAAAATAACTTTTGCCCTTTCAAGACGTCCTAAATGTCTAAAATTGACTGAAATAAGATATTTCACGCTAAAAATAGATGTTATCTAAGTACACACTTGCATAGCACTTTGGAAAGTTTCACTCAAATAAGAGGATAGAAGATAATTTTAGAGAAAATTTAGTTTAGTGTCACAATAGAATTAGCACCAATGTTGTGTACTGTAGTGAGTACTTCAGTGATAGCACACAATACATTTCTTCGTACCGGTATTATTTTTCTTTCGTAAATATTTTCTAATTTTCTGAAATACTCGTTTCAGAAAATTAGAAAATATTTGCAGTCGCGGAAAAAAAATCACTATTCCGCTTATCTTTTAATTCTTTTCTGGACAAACCTTATTCCTATAACAACGAATACAGAATTAAGAAATTATGCGCGTACATTCATTTAGGCGATTCATTTTTAATTTTTTGTCCAAATATTGAGGTCACTTTACGCACTACAAATTAGATACCTATAATAGCTTAAAACAGCCATGATTCTGCTTACAGCATACATAAAGTACATCGCTTCATTATTACTGCAGCGAAGTTTTATTTGTTTTTGTTTTATATCTAACTAGAATACTATATATATATGTATAAGTTCAGTTCTGAAACTATAAGCACGGCAACATATGTGAGGTCAGTATGTGAATCATGTTTACGTCGCACATTCTGATAGCTAAATAAACTAAATGGGATTTGTATAAATGTTATTGAATGATCATGTTTAAATGTTATCAATATTATACGCATCAGGATCATTTATAATGGAAAGTTACGTACAATGTTTTTGGTGAAAATAAGCTAAGAAATAGACATTATCACTTAAGATGTTCGCGGTTACGTATTAGACCGTCTCCGTATCCGTCTTATGCCTACCACCTTCCCAGTCTCACTGGCAACTCAGATCAGCGATCTGATATCATACTACATCAATATTAAAAATAATTGCTATTATATCAATAATCCTTCAAAACATTTATTGTATAACTATGACTAAGATAGTTATTCTCTTTTTAATATACGTTATTGAACTTCAAGTAACGGTTCTAAATACAGAACGGTTACTAAAAGTGAAATAACTTTCATGAATAAACGGGTTAATCGTACGTAGTTTGAACTTTAAAAAGGTAAAAATGTCCCGAAATGTCTCTAAAAACATATAGGACACAAATAAAGTGATAAAATTAAGTAAGCAAACACTTACATGAGGTCCAATAGTCATTGTAATGTATTCTATTTCTTTCGGACAAATTCTCGGGTGTTTCTGTGGCGTGTCAAATACCAGCAACAACCAGAAGACGAACCATATAACTCCGATACCCCCGAATATGTAGAAACATAGAGGCCATCCGCCCATAAACTCTAAGGTACAAAACCAACCAGATATGGGCAACGTTATAACTGTGCCTATGTTTGAACCTGAAAAATAAGTAAGTTAACAATCGCCTGCCGTATTTTTGGACCGATACGACCTTCAAGAAAAGAGCTTAAGTACTCTTTTCTCAAAGGCCCAGTAATGCGCTTGTGAATTTTGAGTTGAGCCGTTTATAGGCTTTCCACTTGCTAGCAGTTATTTAATCAAAGGAAAGTCACTACTAACTATGATGAGAAGAGGTATATTCCCCTCACAAAAAAAAATGTTCATTGATTTACGATATAAATCTTTATAGTCAGTAGATAGATGTTAGTCTAAGGGACAAACAACATGGGTCAGCAATTATTGTGATCTACAAATTGTTGTTCCGTGTTGGGGGTTCTTTTTGAGCGCCCCGCGAAACATGTTCCCAGGACTTGTAAAAAAATTCAAAGCCCACATTTTGCAAGTACTACCTTGCCATCAACATAATATATTGCTATGTCAACATACTTTTCTAAACACATGCCAATTGTAGATAAATTACACCACAGCACAACAAATGATCCTAAGTGAGAATCATATCTCAAACTCTGACCCCCTAAGCTACAGGTCAATCAAATAAGGTAGTAACTGATAGCTCATTCAGAAAACTAAGTATAAAGAAAAATAAATAATCTATCTTTGATATTCTCAAGGCCATGTAAGATGAAGTCATAAGTCAAAATAAAATTTAACACAAATAAAACAAAGACTTAGTATATTTAAATAAGTATGTGGAATAATAAATCATAATGACTTCAGTTACAATAATCAAAGTGTAAAATGTACAAAGTCCATAAAGTTTTTAATAAATAAATTCAGAAAGGAAATATGTATTATTATGATTCAGAGGAATAATTAAAAAAAAATAAAGTTTTTTAACCATTATGGGTATTGAAAAATATAAAAGTATATACCAGCATAAACATAGGCAGCGAATTTCGATCTTTCTAATGGTGGTATCCATCGAGCAAGCATAGCATGCATTGCAGGGTAAGTAACGCCTTCTGCAAACCCTGCTAATGCTCGGACAGCAATGAAAAATGTAATATTTGTATAGGCTGCGATTGGACTAAGAATTGTAAACACTGCTGTAAAAAATATTCCAAAGCCATATACAAGTTTTCCTCCATACATTTCTGCTATTCTTCCACCAGGTATCTAAAATATAAAAAAAAATTGGTTGTCTATGTCGGTTTAAAGGCGATAATTTTACGTAATATGTGATAAAGTCATAAGAAAACATTGTTGAAAACTATGCATCACAAGCCGCACTCTTAAGCCAGGTGGAAAGTGACAATGAGTCATGTTTTTTGAGCCTGCTGCGTTCATCGATTTATAAGATGTTATCATGTCAAAAGTATTTACATATTGAAACAGTGTGGAACTATCAAATTTATCAGATTATAGAGTACTGCCTATGCTGTACCAGCCCAGATTTTTTTAGAAATATGTACTTTGTAGTCCTTCATATTACAGATTCAATGATAAGATTTCAAATGTTATACTCTGAAGAACAATACAAATCATACTTCAATATGTATGTCAGATTAAGTAAATTAAACAAAACAATCAGGATATATTTTACCTGTGTTAATACATATCCGTAGAAAAATGAGCCTAAAACTATGCTCTGTTGTTGCACAGTCCAGTTAAAGTCTCCAGGTCTCTAAAATATAAAAAAAGTTTATATACGACACCATACTATGTATAAATAAATGAAATAAAAGTAATTAATATATGAAAAATATTTTTATAGGAAATCTAAAAAAAGCTCTTTAGAATTTATCACAGAGGTAGCTTTTGTCAGAGGCTCTGGCAGCATTTATATCAGTTATGGCAAAAAAAGTAGCCTATGTCCAAGGTCCAATCTATCTCTATACTTATTACCCCAACAACCTCACATACTATATTTGTATAATAATAGTATAGATACATTGTAGACTATGTTTTGTTTGTCTGTACTGTAATGCAATAATTTAATGCCAAATCCTACTTACTTGGGGTATAGAAGTATTACTGGGTGGACTTGCAGGGCATACATCAACATCTGAAGTGTTCATGGGTATGGGTTTTGTAGCATTGACCATAGCAACAATAGCAACAGACAAGTTTACTCTCATTGCGTAGACACTTGCAAAACCCAAGAAACCCATAATACCCAGAACTGTTCGACATTTGATCCATCCTGTTGTTTCTTCGGCTAAAATAATTACAAAATAACTGTTTACTGTGCGTATAAATATAACATTAATTGCCATGAAAACATTCAATCTATACGCTCTCGCAATCTACACAGAAAATTGTTGAACAAAAAATTTCAACAAAATAATAATATTTTGATTTAACTTTCTCACGCACTATTTCAATAGTCAAATTTTTACCTGGTCCCGTCTCAATTAAATTGCGATGATCACAAGTAACATCGTTTTCTATGTCCGAATTAATTATCGGACTTTCTTCTCTAGGGAATGACATTTTATATATTCTAGTATCGAGTTTTATAGTTTAGCATAACACCATTACGTAGCGAACTCCCCCCGAAATTAATTAGCCTTATATCACTTTTTACGATTGCTAAAATACAGAGTTAAACAATAATAGAAACAATAATCATAAACATTCAACTTGCATGAGTCATGTTTAACTTTTTGTCGAAGATTTAACAATTTAGTTCGTAAACAAAGAAAATGTACAGTTTCCTGACAGATGTATGTAAAACAGTAGGGCTACCAGCATAAATAAATATTTAGTGCCAAATATACGTTCAAAAAAGATAGAAATTAACGATAAAGTACCTGAATTAAGAACAGTTTGTTCATACAGTAAGTGAATGAAGATATTTAAAATTTGTCGATGTAATAAGTGTAATATTCTATGAGTTTAGAGTTATAACGTGAGCAAAAGAATAAAACTAGTACTTATCAGAAAACTAGTGCTGTACTGCTTGTTACTATTAGTCGTATATTTTTTTACATGCGTAAACGTATAATACGTACGCAATCTTTTCATGACCAAATTGACTTCTGAGGAGGGATGTCGCTTAAACATCAAATGAAGCATTCTCCAAAAGTTTGTCCTAAATTTATGTATTTATTGGTGTAAATTGAAATTAGGGAGACATATTTTCGCATGCAACTATTTTTTTATCATTGCGAGTATACTTTAATTAGTATGTATATCTTATGCATACAGATTAAAAAAAGACATTACTGTCCAGAACTCTTTTACTAATTTTCCTCCAAGCCTTTACACAAAATAGGTTGGGTTGAAGTCGCTTTCTAATCTATTCACGGCACAACTTTGATTTTTTTCGATGAGGAACTACCTCCTCAAGCGCAGCAGTGAAAAGACTACAAGCAGCAAGCTCTGTAGATAAACTGTTCCCAGACCTGCGACGTTACCCCTCTGCTGCACTTATTATCGCTTAAGTAAAAGTTCAATCTCAGAAGTTCCATTAGTTGGATGAATGTAGGATCGAATAAGATTCTGGTTCTCATATATAAAAAGTGAAAAAGGGATCTAACGAGAAGTTTTTATCCCAACATAATGGCTACAAAACAAATGCATGTCTCTAAAGCCCAAATGAAGTCATTTGATTTTCACCATTTTTGCGCTGATAACAGCGTGGACGTCTGTGGAACTAAAATAATTATGGGAAGAGAAATAACTTGCGTCAAAGTAATATTGCATCACTTTATCGATATAAATAATTGGTGTGATTTCCTCCTTTGTATGTATACTAACAAGGCATAAAAAGAATTTCACCCAGTTCTTAATATTTTTTCAGCGTTTAAGAAAACAACTTCATTTACAAGAATTTTCCGTTTCATTAAAATGTAACCCTTGTATTCACTAGTAGTGATGACTAGTTTAGATTGATTGAAAAAATCAATAATAAGTCTAGATACTTTAAATTTCAGCGCCAGGTTTAGACCGATAATTTTTTTATTAGCCGAAAAAAAGCTGCATATAATTGACTTTCCGCGCCAACTTGAGAGAGTTTCAAATAGCTTACATATAGAGGTCAGTGACAGAGATACATCAAAGGAACACAACAGTCATTTGTAACAAATGTTAATTTTAGTACGCGAGACGCTCGCGAGGGGTGTTTCACAATAATAACTATCAGAACATTTGGTCCAGCGTACTTGTGTACTGGACTAAATATTCTATGTTCTTGACACGTCACACGTCACGGTGAAAAAGATGTACATACACAATAATAATACATTTGTAAAATATCTTTTAAGCCGGGTATAAAGAATTTGAAAGCGTTAACCGTGGGAGAGCCACGCTTCGGCATGAATGGGCCGGCTCGACCGAAGTGATACCACGACCTCACAGAAAACCTGTGTGTGTGCGCTGTGTTTAACAGAGTGAGTGAGGATACCGGATCCATCCACAACCGGACCCCTCCCAGCGCCTGCACGCTCTGAAGCGGGCACCGTCTGCTGTTAAAAACTCTCAATATAAGCGACGTACAGCACACGCGTAACGTCACCCCCTCGCGGCTGGCCTTTGAAGCGGATAGAGGGGAAAACCCGTCCCGCCCATCCGCGGCCACACTCAGGGCGGCATGAGGCGCTGGTAGGCGTGCCTCCGCCGCCCGATTTGCTGGCGACGTATCGGGTCCAAGTGGAGGTCATCCTCCCGGGCCTACTCCGCCGAGATGACTACCTCGCAGAAGGTCGCGACCGCGGTAAAACTGCTCTCGCCACCGGCCATGGAGCGAACGACAACCGGTAGCAAGAGATCTCCTCCGATGACTGCAGTGAGGGCCCGACGCTGCGGCGCCCATGCGGGGCACACCGCCAGCGTGTGCTGGGCCGAGTCCTCACTACAGTCGCAGTGGTGGCAGGCGGGACTCAATTCCCTCCTGGCGACCNATACTTTAAATTTCAGCGCCAGGTTTAGACCGATAATTTTTTTATTAGCCGAAAAAAAGCTGCATATAATTGACTTTCCGCGCCAACTTGAGAGAGTTTCAAATAGCTTACATATAGAGGTCAGTGACAGAGATACATCAAAGGAACACAACAGTCATTTGTAACAAATGTTAATTTTAGTACGCGAGACGCTCGCGAGGGGTGTTTCACAATAATAACTATCAGAACATTTGGTCCAGCGTACTTGTGTACTGGACTAAATATTCTATGTTCTTGACACGTCACACGTCACGGTGAAAAAGATGTACATACACAATAATAATACATTTGTAAAATATCTTTTAAGCCGGGTATAAAGAATTTGAAAGCGTTAACCGTGGGAGAGCCACGCTTCGGCATGAATGGGCCGGCTCGACCGAAGTGATACCACGACCTCACAGAAAACCTGTGTGTGTGCGCTGTGTTTAACAGAGTGAGTGAGGATACCGGATCCATCCACAACCGGACCCCTCCCAGCGCCTGCACGCTCTGAAGCGGGCACCGTCTGCTGTTAAAAACTCTCAATATAAGCGACGTACAGCACACGCGTAACGTCACCCCCTCGCGGCTGGCCTTTGAAGCGGATAGAGGGGAAAACCCGTCCCGCCCATCCGCGGCCACACTCAGGGCGGCATGAGGCGCTGGTAGGCGTGCCTCCGCCGCCCGATTTGCTGGCGACGTATCGGGTCCAAGTGGAGGTCATCCTCCCGGGCCTACTCCGCCGAGATGACTACCTCGCAGAAGGTCGCGACCGCGGTAAAACTGCTCTCGCCACCGGCCATGGAGCGAACGACAACCGGTAGCAAGAGATCTCCTCCGATGACTGCAGTGAGGGCCCGACGCTGCGGCGCCCATGCGGGGCACACCGCCAGCGTGTGCTGGGCCGAGTCCTCACTACAGTCGCAGTGGTGGCAGGCGGGACTCAATTCCCTCCTGGCGACCGAGTGCAGGTACTTCCCGAAGCATCCGTGCCCGGAAAGCACCTGCGTCAGTCGGAAGGAAAGGGTCCCGTGATGCCGCCCTGCCCATTCGAGGATGACGGGCTGGAGCGCTGGAGCCTCCAGCCGCGACGACCACCGAACCATCGTGGCTCGACGGGCGGCTTCACGCCACTTGCGTACCTCTTCGGGCGGAGGACGAATGCCACACTCCCGCCCGGAATTCAGCCACCCGTCGATAAACTTCGGCGAACACTTCCACCTCCAAATCCCACGATACTTCATCTGGGCCCGAACCGGTACGAGGACCGAGTTCACCATTACTGAGGCGCCGAAGGGTGGCCCATGACTGCGGCTATGTGTGAGACTCGGAGCGGGCCCATGGAATAGCAGGGCCTCCGTCTTGTCCAGGGCCACCCGCAAGCCCAGCGCCTCGATGAGCCCGACCACCAGAGAGACACCCCTGGCGGCTAGGTACGCCGCCTCCTGGAAGTTCAACCCCGGGCTGTGACCAACGTGTCATCAGCGTAACAGATTACGCCCGGCCCGGGGGGAGACGCTGGCGAAGGATCCAGTCGTACCCCACGTTCCATAGGAGTGGTCCTAGGACAGACCCCTGCGGAACGCCGCACGATACGGCTCGCCGTCCCAAGGCGCCCTCTCGGTCCTCATACACGACGGTATGCTCCTCCAAATAGTCTGCCACCAGCCGCCTCAGGTACTCAGATGCAGCTGAAAGGCAGACTATTAAAGGCGTTGGCGATGTCTAACGACACCGCCAGCACCACGCAGCCACAGCTCACCGCCTCTTCGGTCATGGCCCTCAGGCGCATCACGGCATCGACCGTCGAATGCCCCTCTCGGAACCCGAATTGGGCGTCCGACAGGTCGGGGCCCACCTCGCTGAGGTGCCGGACGATGCGGGCAGAGAGCGTCCTCTCGAACAACTTGCCTACTCATCCAGCAACACGATGGGCCTGTAGGCCGCGACCGAATCGGCAGGCTGTCCCGGCTTCCATAACAGGACCAGCTTCCCGCTCTTTCAGCACTCAGGGAAGCGTCCGAACGCCAGGCTAGAATGCAGATCTCCTCAACAAACTAGACCGCCTTATTAATGACTGCATTCGATTCGTTTTCAATCTTCGCAAATACTTTTGGGATCAGACAGCCATATGTGAGATTTGTGAGGATATTCTTGTTACTAACTAATCATGCATGTAATTTGTAGCAAACTAATTAAGTGGGTACGTACCTACATCATTTAACTATAACGAAAAGATGATTTATAAATATTACTAATATTTTTATTGCAAATATAATAGAAATTTATGATATAAATGCTGCTTTTTCTTTAAGTTTCAGTACACATTGATCGACGGCCATATATCGTCGATTGACTGAGAAAGGATGGGGAAAATGGGGTTCAGCATAAGTCTCAAATATAGTTTGCGTCTTAAAAAAGATAGACAGTAGTCGAAGACTTAATTCAATTTGTATTTTGAAAACATTTTGGTCGTCTTGTTAATTAGTCTTAAAGATAGCATGTGCAGTTCTTCTTT
Organism: Hyphantria cunea; assembly: GCA_003709505.1. Lineage (NCBI taxonomy): Eukaryota > Metazoa > Arthropoda > Insecta > Lepidoptera > Erebidae > Hyphantria > Hyphantria cunea. Next base: position 321,500 of record PKRV01000557.1, on the reverse strand, counting down.
TGATAATATGGCAATCAGCCGGATCAGCTATTTCTGCCAATGTCAAGTATTTCAAGTCTTCAATTCTAAGTCTTCGAGTCTTCAAGTCTTCGTCGTGATGGAATTAATGATAAAAAATGTATTGTGTTGATTTCGCGCTTGATCGCTGTCATCCATCGCGCTTTGTCGTTGACAACCAGTTACGTTCCACGGCGATTGGCCGACGAAACGCATCCGCTACGTTAACGCGAAAGTATGCCATTTCCTGCATATCTTGCAATAATGAATTTCAAAAAGTAAGCGAATGAAATATGTCAAAATATCAAAACTTGTAAGGCCATTCAATAACGTGTGTTGACCTTAATATGGAAACATTAATTTCTTACCATAATATTCCGACGGTTTTTCATTTAAATATGTACATAAAGTAATAACTGTCATCTCATGGTTACAACCACGGAGTCAAAACAATGGTTACAACATACCAATAGACTAGAAGTTGAACAGTTTGATCAGACATGCAAAATTTAAAAAATTATAATATCATTACTATCTTACATTATTATCATACTAAGTACATTAAATCAACAACTACGTATATAATTCATAGTAAAAAATATTTCCAACGTTTACATACACGAATTTAAAATGACCAGAAAAATATTTATTTAAAATTGTATAAAACCTAACTTTTAAAAAACGTTTAGAATAAAGGCCACACGTTTTTACACAATGTGGGTACCAGTAGGCCCATGATCACCGTTGATATAAGATTCACACTATTGTTGTCTAAAATATTTCGCCCACTGATATGTTTCACAGCAAGACTGGAATGTGTTACAATTTGACCTTCTTCGTTTAAACCTGTAATAAAAAAATACATTAAACTATTTCACTACACACAGTAGGTGTTAATATGTTATGAAAATGCAACAGAATCTAAACAAATAAAATTGAAGTGTAAGTTCATAGTTTCAAACCCCATCAAAAAGATAAATGTGAAATGAAAGCCAAGTTCAATATTATGATATAATAAGCCTTGGTAATTCACTTTTAACGATAAAAGTAGTGATATTTAAATTGGTGTCAAGTTCATTGGACTGACCATTGCTGACTGAAATATATTTATAAGAAAATAAAATATTCTATATATAACAAATAAAAATTTCTTATAAAATCTTCAGAAAATATGTAGCCTAAAGTCTGACTTGCCTAGTTTTCATATACAAGGGAAGGGTAGGAACACGAAAGGCGTGTGTGGGGCTCCCGACAAATTGGTATACCCACTAAACCCCGCAAGGGCCTAATTTGGCAGTCAAGAGGAGCTCCAGAAATGCATCAGCGACTTCTGGACTCCCCTTTGCTTTACCACACGTATTCGTGGCCACAATGACCCTTTGTCACCTCTTTCAACCGCCGTACAGCTCGATCTGCGATCGATTGATTGCATTGGAGGCATCGGGGTACTGTCCTGAACCCTTGAGAAGAGTGTATCTAGCACTAAAATCTGAGTCTTTATGGCAGAGTAGATTTGAATCACCACAGCTTTGGAGGGCAAAGTTTTGTTATTCACATTATACATATTAGTTTTAATGTATAGGTGTTAAACAATTCGTATCCTTTGATTTCTTATCTCAATTGAATAATTATAGAAAATAGGTTCTAGTAACAGTTGTAAAAAATTACATGTGTACGATTTTGTGGGGAGATCATGTTTCCTGTGACCAACCCCCGCTCCCTTAGAACCGCGCCTGTGCATCTCGCAAGTGGAATATAATAATATATAATAATAATAATCTCTTTAAATTTGTATTTTCCTTAGTCGTATTTGATTTCTTTATGATATAAAATAGAAATGCTGACTAATAGATTACCTGAATATTGAAGTGTAGCTCCAAGTAAAGAATCTATAAGACTACCAAGGAAACCACTACAACCTCCTAAAATAATAATAGGCCATTGAGGAGGAGCATATTGCCATAAGGAGCTTTCTGAAAAGTAATATATTGTCAAATATTGGGATAGACCAACTGCTAAACCACCAAGTGCACTGAATGCTGTGCCCTCTATAGTAATGCCTCCATTTGTTCCTTTCGGCACTCGTTTCAGATTTGTAACTAAACATGGCTCGGAGTATGAGAAGACTGTTCCTAGTTCAGATGCCCAAGTATCACCATTGCAAGATGCAAATACAGCTGAAATTAATATATAATAAGAAGTATAAATCAAATTCTATATGATTAAAATTAAGAATATATATTCTTCTACTATCAAACAAGATGATCAAAATAGTAAAAAAAATTTTTAAAAAAAGCTACCTGGAGAGTATGGTATACTTGGTCAAAACCTCTTTTCTAAATATAAGCAGCAATTTACTGGCTAGTATAACTACAGTATTAGTATACTGTCTAGTGCTATAATAATCTATTACTGGCTACTGCCAGTGATGGATTATTATAGACTAATAATAACATGACCTTATTATTTTTAAATTACATAGTCTGAAAAGATTATAAGTAAGATATAATAAATATTACGGAAAGTTATCTTACCAAGGACTCCAATAGTAAGCCAAGAAGCTCTATAATCTTGTAAAAAATCAATTGGTCGTTCAGATGCACCAACATCTAGTAAGTATAAAAAAGCAAGTTGAGTTGCCATACCTCCATTACAGAGAACTTGAACCCATGTTCTCTGACCACCTAAAATAAAATAATACAGTGTGAATTTAACTTTATAAATCAAAGTAGACATTACATACTTTTTTGAATTACCTTCCTTGAAATCTGCCTCCAATTTTTTTTTTAAATGTCCTCTTACTTTTGTAGCTTTTGATGATGATACAAAGAATGTTATTAGGCAAACCAAAAATGAATAGTTACTAAGTGTCAGAATGAAAGCTACACAACAACCAAGGAGGGCACCACTAAGAGCTACACTTTTCTTTCTATAACCATGCACTGCCACCAATAATGGTATCAGACATGAAGCCAACCATCTTGTAGGTGATATTACCACTGGTTCTGAAATTTGTAAATTAGTTAATTTTTATAGAAAAAGATAAACAAGGTCAAAGGTAAATAAATTACATACCATCAAAACTTTCATGTCCTGTTATAAATTTTGAATATATTATGTTGATTGTCCATAAAGACATAGATAAAGGTATTGTGAGGGCACACAAGAGTACATTTAATACATTTTGATCATCAATTATACATTTACTTTTATTTTGGGCCATTTTACTACTAAACAATAACTTAAAAATTAAGAATTTTAGAAAACCAAAACATAAACAATAGTGAAATTTTTGTTAAGATTTCTATAAAACTGTGTGACGTATCCTACGAACATTCAACATTCTTTAAATTAACTAAAAGTTGTATTGGCGATATTTTGATCTGATTTCACTCTATGCAAATAGTTGTCACTTGTCAAATTTGTTTTGAACTCGAAGCAAAGCAAGTGAAGGACAAGCTTGCGAATGATCTGAATGAAAATTTTTGGATTGGTGATGCCACGCTCTATCATTTTATAGTACATTTAGTAATGTTTTGACAAAAATATATTAAAAATCATGTCTATCCTACATCTCAGACTAATAGTAAAAAATAAGTTGTATAAAAAATATAGAGAATAAATTGATTTACTTAAAGTAAGGTGTCAAAAATCCTATACTCACTATAAAAAAAGAATTAACTGTCATGTCAGTAATGTCAGTGTCTTGTCTTAGATGTGTGTGAAATTTTTATTTTTTGTGTTCGGAGGTGGAAATGAAATAAAATATTTCGTAAATCATCTAGTGATACATATTAAACAACAAAGATGAAGCCACGTATAGACTTTGATGAATGCCTTAGAGATTCACCTAAATTTAGGTATTGTAAACATTATATTCAATGAAAGTAAAACAGAAAGTGAAATTTAGTACGTATTGTCTGTGTTAATTATTGTATAAGCCATTCTGTTTGTTATTGTAGGGAGCAGCTGGAAACTGAAGAAGCTAGTATAGAAGCGTTGGAACAGAAGCTTGATAAAGTGCTTAAAGCATGCTCTGTTATGATAGAGTCTGGCAAAATTTACATGAGTCACAGAGGGTGAGAATTGTCCTCCTTTATTTCAACACGATTGTATTAGCTTTATTTACAACTCCGTAACTGGCTAACTATGTAAACAAATCTTTTTAATAAATTTTAATGGACTTGTTATTGTTGTTTTGAAATTAAATTATGTAGAAATGTTTAATTTAGATTACAGTACCACAATTGACTTCTTTCTTAGATTTCATTTGATTAGGTAGCCAGGATGTTATTATTAGTACTCTAGTTAATGGAAAAACCCTTGGGTCTGGAGTTTTGTTTGGAGTTCAGTGTTTTTTTTATAAATTTTAATTCCTTCCCATAAATTTATTACCTTATCTAATATATTTTTTAATAATAATGACTCTATTTCATATTTTGATTGTAATTTTAATGGGGCTATTATAACAGCTTATTAGTGTTACTGAAGATATTTATTTTATTCACTTTAATTTTTTTAAATACTAATCAGCTACATTAATAATAATCAGTAAACATGAATCATTACTTTATTCAATGTACAATACTATTGTTTTGTAAATTGAAAAATACTGATAAACAAATTTATATTATCAATAAACATTTAAAGAAATATCTGATTAATAGACAAATATTCAAGTCAATCCCTTAGAAAGTAAGTTAAATTTATCAATTTAAAGATTGTGTTAAAATCTATAAAGACGGGCCCATTGATCTAGCCGTTAGTGAACCTGCCTGCTTTGCCAGAGGGTTTTGGTTCAATTCCCACTCAGGACAAATGTAGTGTGATTAATATGACGGTTTGTGCTGTCTAATCTATAGTATGTATTTAGAAATATGTTAGAGTGTTTATCAGCAGGTTGGGTATCATAGTACAAGTTCTGTCTAGTTTAAAATCAAATGATCAAGTTATTATTGTATAGGTATTTGTGTTGGCACTTAAATTGGAATGTGTCTTTTCATTTCTTTGTAAATGTTCTGAGTGTGAACCTTATTAAAGGCCTCAAAAATAGTGATAAGGCGTCAATTTTTAGTGAGATAGAGATAAAATTAAGCCAATAACCTCTTGATTCGATGTAATTGACTCACTCTGATAGTATGAACATTTTTAGTACCTTTACCAATGCACTATGGGATTTAACTGAATGTTTCTCCGAGGACCCACCAGTGATGGCCAATCTCAACAGGATGATTCACAGTCTACAAGAGATGAACAAGTTCCATTCAATTCTGCTAGACCAAGTGTCAAGGACTGTACTCAAGAATCTCACTGCTTTTATTAAAGTGTAAGTATATATCTTTATACCTAGATATGTCATCTTCTTAGCCTTTATTGATTCCAAGTTTATTTAAGATCTTCTACTAGTGCAACTGCTTTTTACTTGAATTTCAGTTTTTCTTCAAAGCAATTGGCATTTGGTACCTTCAAGGTGAACTGAATTCGCAGGTTGAACTAATTGTCAGTATATTTGAGGGTAATGTCTTCCCTCAATGGCCTCATTGTTCATGGCCACTGGGACTAATGGCTTAATGTGCTCTCCCAGGCAAAAAACGTGGTTTATGTACCTAGTAAAGGTACCAGTCTCTCCCACAGGCTCACTTGAAATGCGGCTACTTCTTACTGCCATCATCATTTCAATCTTGTGCAACTCTACTATATCGTATCATGAGGTGATAAGATATAGTAGAGTTGCACAAGATTCTCAAACAAGATTGTGTTTAAAAATGTCATGCCAATTAAATACTACTGTTGTTTATCCAGGTTATGAGCTATTAAAATATTGGTGTTTCAAGTTTCACTAATCTTTACGAAAAGAAATAAACATCCATCAACCAACCATCTATGCTCATCTTAAATATGAACAAAGTTAACTTTTATGTGTTTTAAGTATGGTAGTGTAGACTTTAGTTATTAACATTATTTATAGTAGAGTGCTGATAAGAGATGTTTTATAAAAGCATAATTACGTTGTTATTACATTACTATAAAATTAAAAGAGACACGAAATTCATTTTCGGTGAAAATTAGTTATTTATGTACGTACTTAAGTTACATAATACCAGATGAGCCTCGCAATGTTACCCATAGGAAACATCTAGTCTAATTATCTACAAAAATAGATTTTTACCTTTTTTTACTGTGAATCAAAACCATACTCAAATCCTCAAGAATAGACACAAAAATTTCATTAAAATCGGTTCAGCCGTTTAGGAGGAGTTTAGTCATATACACACCTATATACAATACTTAGATCGGATATTCGGCCGCATGCAAAAACACGAACATTAGTTATAATCGATTAATTTTGAAATAAATGGAAATGGTATAAAATATGCCAGGCCAAATAACTTTCATGAACATCAAACCATTTATTATTATAACCTATAATTAAAATTCAGCGATTGAGTCTAAAATGCTCCGACGATATCAAGCTTACGAACACATACTATTTTATTTTTAGTTTTAATGATCTCTGAATTAATAATATTTACCTTAAAGTTCATCGATTTGTTTTAGTCTTTGTTAGCGATATTCAATTTTCTGTTATATTTTTAAACTAGCTATAACCATTGTTCAGCTTGCGTATATGTCGATTATCGCTATTATATTAAATTTTATAGAAATCTGTGCAGCGAATCAGCAGTAAAAGCGTAATAGACAGACAGTTACTTTCGTATTTATAATATTAGTATGGATAACAATTTAAAGACTGTAATTTGTCTAGGGCACATTGCTATTAGGACAGAAGAGGCTAGATTTTAACTTAGTGTAGTGTAGTCAGAACTAATTTTATTACCGACTTCAAATAGTACGAACTGAGGATTAAGATCACAAGGGCAAAGATCTAGCGTAACTTTTAAGGTTCAAAGGTATCTAATGAAATCAATAGTCAAAGTATATAGGATAGTTAATTTCCGCAAGCTTATCTTCGACGGTATTCAGTATCCAGACCGTCACCGAATAAGGTCAGCGTTCACATAATGTTTTCGTGTGGGCATTTTGTTATAGATATAATAACTGGGAGTGTGGCCACGCAATATTTTAGTATTGTATAATACCCTACATACATACACCTACTATGTGGTAAATGTCGCTGATGGCACAATTATCCACATTTGTATGTAATTTGTACTTATACCCTTGTATTGTGTTGTTGTTTGTTTACCTAAATAAATATATAATACCCGCCTAACTATGGCCTTACCCTTATAGCACGGATAGTTTGTAGACAGATAAAATTCAGGGATCGTCTAGGTAACGGCACTGTCCTATATAATTTTAAGATTTTATTGCATTTGTCGTTAGTATATGGAACCGAAATCGTCTATATCTATTCGTCACGGCATATAAAAACTTAATCGTGTATCAACAATTAACTTATTAAACGATGTACTTATTTTTAATTCTGTATGTATACACGTGACATAACAATTAAATTAATAAAAATAAGTAGCGAACTGTAGATAGCCTGTAATGATAAGTCATACGGATTAATTAACTGAGAACGTTCAGTTGGAAGTATTATCAACTGTATTCTGTTAAAAATCGCGCGTCGCATGTCTCAAACACAAATAGAATTCTACCCTAATTGTTGTTCACTAAGGTTTCATTTAAAACTAATATGCTTTTACAAAATTACGCTAAGCTTCCTGCACTACTTTGTATAAACTTTAACTGTGCCAAATTTAAAATTCCTAAGTTCGATCTATTTTCGTAAAAAGGGCTACAAAGTTTTTGTTTTAAGTATTAATATATAGAAATTCAATATTACCATTCAAAGTACGCATCTACACACGTTCCCGGCCTAAAGAATGTACAAAAATGCGTGCACGACGCGTTCCCATGTGTTTTCTTATATGCGTTTACACATCGTATCGTGTGTTCAACCCACTATTCATTATTGTCATTGTAACATATTCTGATTTTTTAAATAATAATTTCCTACCTATTTGTTATTTAAAGAGTCTGTTTTGTTACAGAGATATCAAAGGAGTTAAAGAAAGTAAAACACACTTTGACAAAATCTCAAATGAACTGGACACTTCATTAATTAGGAATTCACAGGTAAGCAGAATGCTATACTCAAATATTTTCTTGTAATAATCGTGTATATGTTTGTAGTAATCATATTGTCTTTATGTTTGACTGCCTCTGTGGCGCAGTGGTAGCGAATGCGACTGCTGTGCTAGAGGTCTCGGGTTCGATTCCTGAGTCGGACTAAATGTATGTATGTATGATCTGCAAATATTTGTTTCAGAGTTTGGGTGTTTTCTAGCTATAATATGTATGTATTTACAAAAAAAAAGTATATAAGTATTAATATCAGTTGTCTAGTACGCATACTACAAGCTCTGCTTAGTTTGGAACTAGATGGCGTTGTATGCTAAAATATCTGAAATATTTATTTATTTATTTATTTTAACTGTGTAATTCACATGTGTTTATTTTAAATTATGAGAAAAGTAAATGAGATCCGAAGAAGAGACTATTTTTTAGGGCTTCGTACACCCGAGTAATGATTAGACAACCTTATAGGATGACTTGCTTGTCAGGCGATCTATCAGTCATGGCCAATTGTTCCGAGTTTAAATTTGTTATTTGTTAACGAGGTGGAACTTTTAAAGAGTTTGTTTCTTTGTGTGGTTGCACGCGATAATATCAGGAACTTTGGGTACGAATTGTAAAATTCTTCAGTCGGGCATCAATGAGAGAGTAAGAAAACGGGGATAATTTGTTCCTCTTGAGAGATACAGAGGGACGTTTGTTATTTGAAATATATTCGGCATTAGAAGTGACAGGAGCTAAAGATGGATAATCGGTTCTATGTGAACCTGGTACATAATTGAAAGACTGATTTCTATTTATTATTTTTATACAGGTATCGCGTCACAAATTACCCGAGATAGAGGAGGTTGTGAATCTCTTATTGGCAACGCGATCATGTTTCCGTCACACAGCGCTCGATCACGTGCAAAAAATCACGATGCTGCAGGCAAGAAAGCGCCACGAAATCATCGCCACAGTAAGTTTTTTTTTTACTTATTGAGCATTCATCTTCAACATCATCTCAGCCGAAAAAAGGCCTCTGCCAAACATGGGCTTCCTCCAAGTTTCGCCTCAACAAACAAGGTAGTAGAACCACGCTGATTTTATTACCACTTTTAGATTCGGCTCATGCTTTTTATCAGGTTGAATAGAGTCTCTTTCGCAGGCTCATACATAAAAAAAGAACAGTTATGTTTCGGTAAAATCTCACACTGAATTCCTTTGATAAATCATTATCTGTATAAATAATATTTAAGCCTCTCTTAAGCTTTACTTGCAACAACTTAAAGTACTTTACTCCATGCATCTACTGTTCAGTTTCACAAAAGTATGCGCTTGTATTAGCCAACGTTGGCAAAACATTTGTAGGGATTCGTTTAAAATTGGTAATTTTATTTAAAATTTGATGCAATCTGTTAGTTTGGAGGTTAATATATAACTTATACTATTTTAGATGTATTTACCGAAAGCAAGACTCTCCAGCCGTTAAATTGCTTTTTCGGGCATTATTTTCACAACTTTTGACTGCACATTGCGGTATTGTGAAACGTGTTTACATTGGCAGTGAATCAAGTTAACAAAATAAAAGCTCATTTCTCAAGTGCGCTGTTATTTACGGAGGCGTATTTTTTGCGCCGATTCGATCTCTAATTGTATTGTTGATCGAAGATAGACAGTCATACCCAATTTTCGATTTTAATTTGGGAACCAGTTGATGACAACTTGGCTGGTAGCAGTGCTTAATGTCAATTTCAATCGTTGAAAACTTTGGTATTCCCTGAAACTGATACAAGTGTTTGCGGTAATCTTGTCTCTGATGCAATCTTTCAACGTACGAAGTTATTAGCAAAACAAAACATAATACTTCCATGGCTAAACACAGCGTCGTGAGTTGGGAAGGAGTGAGGGAGGGTGTTTACAATGCCAAAGTAGAAGAATAAGAATCAGTATTTACAAAGTGGAGAAAGAGTTCAAACTAAGATATTATCGACTAAATCGAGCGGGTTTATGAATGTACACAGCATTAAAATTATCCAGAAACTGAAGGCCCACTTCTGTCAAAGTATGACTCTCTCACGAATATACGTTGCGTTGTTTCTGCTTCTACAATCAATTTTATTTGCAATAGTAGTCAGCGTTGAACAATAATAGGAAGACAATAATTGCGTTCCGCTAGGGGACAATAGGTTAATAACCGTAAGTAGCTACTTTTGCGCGCATCTATTCATAGCAATTGCCCCCAATGCCCAATTTCGACTAGCAGCTTCACAGTCGAGCGCATCGATGAGCTGTCCTTATGTCCGCTTACACTGTACGCTTTGGATGTACTGCTTTCGCTTTCGTGACGTAACTATAAAAGCAGGATGCTTGTATTCATGACTGACACATGTTTATTTTGACGCACGTCACTTCACCAATGTGGTGTGTGTATAGTGTTGGTAGTTCAAATTCAAATTCAAAATCATTATTCAATTAAGACACCAAGTGACATTTATGAACGTTAAATTGAAGCTACAGATAAAAACATAGATCGACACAAAGAGACGCCAGATGTACTCTATTGTCAAGGTGAATTAGGTGAAAACACCAAAATTCACTGCCTGCCTGGGTAGGCTTTATGAGAAGAATACTGGCAAAGAAACTCATAGCCACCCTTTTTAAAATTCAGATTTTTAGGTACAGTAGTATTAGTATTACATGAATGGTTAACTGTTACCACCTGAATTCGTTGCATTCGATCTCCACATGAGAAAAAATATTTTATATTTCACCTGTAGTTTATTCGGAATGTGAAATGTCCGTTAATTATATGTATTGAGTTCCCACAAAATAGATGTTTCCTCAGTACAAGATTGTTGTTGTCTTTTTCTAGCTGTTTTAGGTTTAAAATATCCTGTTTATATGTATATATTCATTTATTATATTGCGTGTTCTCTCTCTTTCGTTCTTTTTTTTTAAATTTGTAAGTATTTCAGTCTTCGCTACAAAAAAAATATTTCGTATTTAAACCTAAGATTAGTAATTTTAGCTGCCGTGATGTTATCACCATATTTGACCAGCGCTTAACGGTAGTAACTATCCTCATTATTTGTTTAGCAAAATTTGTCGTAAATGTAAACGAATATGGATCTAATATAGGTTATATTATGTACTACGTAAATGGATGGCTCTTGAACAGATCTAGGGTCCAACATACCTCTCAGGAATAATATTATTATGACTATAACTATTCTACTATACTATTCTAAAATGTTTTTAATTTTTTTTTCAAAAATAGAAACCATTTTTTACTATCTTGCGTTGTTATTGCATACATAAATAACAATGTACACGAATATTGAAAATAGTTTTTTTTAAACAGTATCTTATGGGGTTTCTTGCGGTTCTTCTCCATAGGTATGAAATTTTGGAACCTTGCAATTAGTCATTAATATAACGTTTTGAAAGTGAACAACAAGGCCTATTTGAAATTAAAGCTATTTGATTTTTACTAAAATGACATACAGGCATTTACTGTACTGCTGAATAACAAAGACTTTTTCTAACAAGACAATCCAAAATTTAAATAAAGATCACAGACATTTTTGTATTTACATGTTTCATGTAATACTTTATGCCCTGATAAAGATGGGTACCTAATTCTTTCACGTTAACGTCGCGACAGCAAATCTCATAGGCCCTAATGACGAGAGCTTTTGTAATACTATTTAATAACGTTTACCCACACTTTGTCTGATAAAAACCCGGCAAGTATAACTACGTAATAGATATGTAAATATGTGGGAGATGTACCATTGTACATCTCCCACATATTTACATATCTATTGTGAAAAAAATTACGGAATGTCGCCTCAGAGAGAACACAGAGCGAACATTCTATATTATCTCTGTGAACGAGATCAACTCTTTCTTAAGCTGATTATTTACGATCATTTTCAGTAACATATCTCCAGTTATAACTAGAAATAGGTCATCTCAAACGGCTTGAGATTAACCTAAAATTGACAAAAACAATGATTAATAATATTGAAAAATAAAATAAAAAAATGAACTATCTAAAGTTTTAACTAGATCTCTAGGGTAATGAAAATGGCTGTTTATGCTATAGGGTAACGTAAATTCAAAACATTCTAAGAATTGTAGCTTCGTGTTTCTTGTACCATAAACCATAAATATTATTCGTGTTTACGAACTTTGTTAGGTGCATTTATATTCTAAATATAATTACTGTTTCAAGGTAAAGTTCTTCCAACGTGTTTGCGTTGTGTTGAGATAATAACAAATGATTAGCGTTCGTGTGAACGGGAAACTGTTGGCTTGTTCGTTCTTCACTGTGCATATTAAGTTAAAAAAAAATTCAATGACTCATGAGCTCATGACTCGTACGGTTTGTTTACATCATATAACTCGACGTAACTATATAAGATTGAGTTAGAAAATAAATGCGTCGTCTATTTTTGTAGTATATACCTATGTATGTTACACAACCTATTGTTGTTTTTAACAAACTTCAAAAAAAGGAGCAGGTTATCAAATCGACCGTATTTTTTTTAATGCTTGTTACCTCAGAACTTTTGACGAGGTGAACCGATTTTGACGATTCTTTTTTTAATTTCGAAGCTGCTGCTTCTCGTATGGTCACATTTTAATTTGGTCCATGAGAATAAGTTTATATGTCTTCAAATTAGAAAGCTGGTGTATCCCGTCGGACGCATTTTAATTTTGTCCAGTTCTGGAAGTCAGTTGATTTTTTGTTAAAGTTTTGTGTTATATTTATTATTATTCAAATTAACTTGTCATCGTAAAATAAATTTAATCGGAATATTTAATTATGGGAACAACTTAATCCCGAATATTTTCATCATGCATAAAGGTAGTTTAAAGCAGTAATTGTTTGCCTTGCCATATACTTTGAACTCTTGTAGGATTACTTTGTTGTCGGTTTGTCTATCTGTCAATACCCCTTTCTCAGGAACGCGTGGAGGTATTAAACAGAAATAAACATATAAAATACTCAGGTCTACTGTCCTTTGGAGCTGTGCAAAAATCAAACTTCTAAGTCAACGCAATCAAAAGATACAGCCGTTTATTTTGCAATTTTTTCCCGTTAACTCAGAATTTTGAAAATTAGTACGAACCGACATCTTGTAGCTCAGATAAAGAAAAAATTACGTAAAGTATAAATTTTTAGTTACATTGTATAGTATACCTACAGGTTTGTACGAAACCCTCGGTATGCAAGTGCGTCTCGCACTTGGCCCTTTTTTTATAAGTAAATGTTTTTTAAGAAGTATTAGTTTACTAATATAAGTATATTAGTTAACAAATTCTTCTCAATATTTTGATTCTAAACATAATAAATATTATTAAAAATAGAGTACCGTATTATCTATAACTGTGGCATTCGATAAAAGATATAATATCAGGAAGTGCTCGTTAATTTGCACCTGTTAGTAAGTCGTTGATTTTGCAAATACTAACATCACACTTCTCAAGTTGTCGAGTGTCCTACTAACCCGTCTGTACCGTCTTTTGACGACAGTCATAAGCTGTGTTGCAAAAAGTATCGATGTGTTTTTTGTTATTTCAAATAAATAGTCATAGTCTAATAGTTCTGCGATAAACCAGTGAACAGTTTCTGTGAAATAACGAATTTGTGTTGGCGTCTGTGATTGTTGGTAAAAGTGTATTTTATTTATTTGATTATCTAATCTGTACATGTAATCACTTTTAGTTTGTACAATATTTCCGTCTATTTCTTTAAATAACATATCTTTTTTTTTCGTTTCATCGACTACCACAACGAAATAACAAAAGGGAAACGAAGTAACAGAAACGAGGGTAACAAAAAAGGAGTTTGAATTTACTGACAACAGCATGATCTAAGTTTATAAAGAGGTATACGTAGTTCTACACACTACACATCTATATTATGTACTAACTTTGCCCGCAGCTGTGCGCAAAAGTAGAAATTTTCATCCCCTAGTGGTGGCATTTCCAAAATTCCTTTCTTAGTGCTCACTTACGTTATATGACGAACCTTAATGCAAAGTTCAGTTTTCTTCTAGATTCAGCGGTTTGGGCTGTGCGTTGATCTTTGGGTATCTTAGCCAGCCAGTCACCTTCCTCTTTTATATAAATAGATTTAAAAAATTCTAACTCATTAGCCAACCTGGCAATTATTAGGAATATATTGACATCTTATTTATCAAAATCGGCTCAGTATTATATTATGACTGTTATGTTGGCGGTATATGTCCCTGAATAATCGAACACTTTTGCTATAATACTTTATCTTTTAAAATAAATTTCACTTTTATATCACTAATAAAATATTAATGTCAAGTAAGTATGTTGTTCTGTTTTAAGATCCTAAATTGAATACACTTTCTTCGCACGTAACGTGTACCTAATACACAGTGCAAGGTTGGAGTCCATACACAGACAGCATAATCCGATTACGACACTACTGCGAAGTGTCTATAATTATTTCCCATGAAACCAAATTAAATCGAAGTATGTGTGACGTTATAAAGTCATCATAGTCATCATCATCAACAAATCTACCTGAGTCAATGTGCCTAAATCCTATATGGTCAAGTCAAGTCAACCTATCGTCGGCCTTTGTCCCTTCTTTTACACGTTGTTTTATTAGCTTCACCTGTATGTTTGTATAATTGTTTGATTGTAACCGACTTCTTTGGAATTTTTTTTGACCGAATTCAAACTGTCATATTAATTTAAACTTAGTTGCCTTATCGAGGACCGATGACAATACAATAATTTCAAAATAAAAGTATAAAAAAATACTAAGAAACACTCGCTTTAATAAATACCTAAACCAAACTATAAAGTAGAAAAAATAATATATATTATAAAAGCGTGTTGCGACATTATCGAAATATCTTCAGAAAGCGCTCCACGCCTTTTTACTTTAAAATATATTTTTTTATTTATCATTCTATCCTTAATTGAATTAAGTATTAAAAAAATTATTTTAGTTTTTTAAACTATTAAGTTTACATATGTTACTGCAGTTTTTACGAAGAGAAAAAGTGATTCAAGAGAAAGGTTCATGTGAAAAAGAAAATCCGATTTTTTTTTCTAAGACTTTAGTAGTAGAACATAAAGGAATTTAAGAATGCCGTTACCTATACAAATATAAGTGTGAATAAGTTATGTTTGAATCACACAGTTCTCTGAAACTGGGTAAATGCGACTGTAATCTCATTTCCTACCACTGACTCATGCGCATTGTTTGAATTGAAAAGTAAATTATCGATTATGTAGCGATTAGATAACGCGTATTGTTTACACACCCATGCAAGTAGATAAAAAATTCAATGTTGAAGCAAATTAAATGTTATTAAATAATAATACCAACTTTAACAATGAAATGTGAAAAAAAGCTGATTTTGTTATTGCTAGCCGTGCGTCAGTAACTCTTTATCTTTATATTAAATACAACAGGAAGGCAAGAAGAAGGACTGATTAAGATATCCAGAGATCAACGCACAGCCCAAACCGCTGCACCTAGAATCCGGACATTTTGCATGTAGGTTCTTTATATAACGTAAGTGAGCACTAAGAAAGGAATTTTACAAATGCCACCCCTAAGGAGGTAAAATAGAGGATGAAAATATCTACTTCTGCGCAAGCGAAGCCGTAAGCGGCAAAAGCTAGTAAAGAATATAATCCTTCTTTGTATCTGGGTCGTGACTGTTTACTTGACCTGCTGTCATTGAATGTGGATTGATAATAATGAAATTATTTATTGATTTGGTACATCTATCTGTACTAAAATCGATCAATAAGATTCTATTTTTTCTGCTGATAAATCCAGTAGAAAATTCATAAGCATTTAGATTTAGGGGCGTATAAATATGCTTGTAGCTCCGACAGGAAGGTGTATTATTCGATTTTTTCGTCCACATTTTGGCAACTAATTAACAAATCTTACTGACGTCAATATATTTTTGTGAGAAATAAATAAGGAAAAATGACAATGAATATTAAAAAATATACTTTTTTGCCCAACTTAACTCTTTCAGTAAAGTATTCCTACCTACTTCATTATGAGTGAGTTGACGTCAAGCGTAAAATCAAGCCAATTTTACATCCACTATGACAGCAAAATGCCGTTTTAAAATTGATATATATACCTACTTTGAATACTTTATTATTATCTGATGCTAACATTTCGGCAACTCCTTTTCAGTATTTACTATATATTATTGTAAAAAATAATTGCGCTACAAATTATTGAATACTTCTTTCTATTAACGTCGTCATCAACCTCAGGACTTATTATATTACTTTCGGACAATAATTTTTACTCTTTTCCTATTTATGTACAGTCGAATTAAAGAATACGGTGCCTGATCATAGACATACCTGCTCAAAAATTAAATAAACATACCTATTAGTCTTCTCCAAAACTTGTTTCGTTGCGTCCGAAATATGTATAACTCCCATTGAAGAGTGTTAGGAAATAAAAGTTAAGGAGTAAAATAAAATAGTAAGGTAGAAAAAATACCGATGCAAAGAAAAAGAACTAACATAAATGTAAGAGAAATGTAAGGGTGCAGAAGTAAAAGCTCTTGCATATCCTGAAACTCAAAAATACACACTACTTGAAGAAAAAACATTGTCCACCAACCGATAGCAATTTATAACCTATACGAGGTAACTTTAAGTTATCATATTTTTATCAATCAATAAGGTTATTTAAGTCCCGCTAGATCTAATAGGTATAATATAGTTTAAAAAAAATCTAAGTATCTATCGTGGTAGGTTGCATACTCGTCAAAAATGGGGTCAACATTCGTCACTGGATCGATTGGACTCGGTGTAAATAATGAAAAATCATATAAAGTGTGTATGTGGTGCTGGATGATATGTATAGAATTACATATATAGCTCAACAAGAGCCTTATATCTGAGGAAAACCAATTTTGGTCCGTACATAAGTTCTTTCATTTGTATATTATATTCTTCAAGTGTGGCTGTTCGTGTCCGTTTTATGTTTTTAGTTCTGAAGCGCATTGCAATAAAGTCGAATTTGGTCAAGCACTAACCTGATCTTCCTCATACCAGCATTGGCGACGTTGTGTCTATCGGAGGGAGGGCGATCATCAGGAACTAATATGAGTTGTGACTCGGGGTTCTCACGGCTTTGACCTTGTTGTATGGCAGAACGGATTCCGTTTTGTAAAGCGGCTATCCAGCAGTTCAACATTTCTTCTGAGTCTGCTTGAAGCATGTGACTTCTGAGAAAGATTACGAAGAGTCGTAAGAAGTTATCTTTTAATTTAAAATTTTTTTTTTCAATCAATGCCTTTATTGATAATTTAGGTTGTTTTAATTTTTTTTATAACATAGCTAGAGAGAATTTTAATACATATTTGGATATACAAATTTTTGAAATTTTGGTTTGACATTATCTTACTGAAAGAGAAAATCAACAAACATTTTTTTTATATTTAACACTCGACCTAACTTATTTCAAATATGGAAAAAAAACGTGTTCTCTTATTTATCGGAAACCCAGTTCTTAGTAGAAGATTAACTTACTTTGATGGCGACAGCACTTCGAAACAAAAACGCCTCTCGCCGTCGTGCACTGGCTTTACAGTACAAAGTCTTAAATCTTCCTCCATTACTGTGACATTCAGTTCGCCAGTTCTTTTCCTAAAATAACACATAAAAGCAAAGTTCAAAATAGAAAAATCACGTTATATGTTCAAACTAAAATAAAAATCTAGAATTTTTCGCCGCTATTAATAACCTTGATAGAAATATTATGAACTACCTTTACCGACCGCTTTATAAGACTCTCTTTAGATTTAATCAATACTGGTCAATAATCTATTCTATTATATGCTTGGCATGATTACATAATTTCATGCAAAACGTTTAACTACAAAATTGGAACAAGAAATCCACAAAATAGTTTAACAACTTCACAATCGAAGAAAGTTAGATATCGCTCATAAAGAAATACTATCAATTCTCATCATAAGCTATTAATGTGAATCTATCATTACTAGGAAAGTTTTACTAACCAGGAAACGAATTTACATATCAATACATAATTCAACAGTATTATAAAAAATGTATTAATAAAAGGAAATAACATTATTATAAAATATAAAAAATACATAGATAAACAAAATTTATATGAAGGCCATGTGATTTCGTATTACTATTTGCATAATGTATTTTAGTAATTATGAGTTTGACATCTATGGCAATCAATATTGGGAAATCAGAACTCAAATATACTGACAACTAATTTAACTTTCGAATTCAGTTCACCCTCAGGGTTGTGGAAGTCCGATGCCAATCGCTCAGTGGAAAAATTGGTATTCAGGGCCTGACACGTGACCTGATCGAAAATTCGCAAGACGGCGGGAAATATTAATAATAATGTATTTATTGTTCACAAGTTTACATAACAATTCAGTTTTCGTATCACATATAATTACAAATAATGCACTGCTGATACTTAAAAAGGAAAACCTGTGCTGTAAGTATCAGCAACTATTTATATGGCACAGCCAGGCAATACAATGCAACCATTTAAGACAGTGTATAAAAAAGAAATTGTGACACCGTAGCTGAACACCAGAAGACCATAAATTGTCATGTTTGTGTACGATACCGCAATAAACGAATTTTGTATTTTACCGCATAAATGATAGTACTTTTATAGTGATAATTAAAGCAATTCATGCAAAATTCCCTAACCAAACCAAAATATTAAAAAGGCACAACGTTAATATTTAAGATTTCACTTCTGGTGGCACTCGAGGAGTGTAACCCGTTTTTTTTGAGCGACTCGAACTTTGTGACCGTTAAATTCATGTTTATAGAAGCCCTTTAAACACTTTTATCTGCGGAAGACTGGTAAAGAACTAAGATTGCCTAGAAGAGATTGCTGGCCATAAGGCCGCCCTTTGTACATCATATATCTGACATTTTACTCTCTTGTAACCCTGTGTCATTATAGTGTGCAAATAAAGAGTTCAAAAGCAAAGTTTGAGGTTCATAGATCAAAAAATTTTTATCCTAACTCAAATATTCTATAGCAGACAACAGCTAAGTATAAATTACTTACCTATATACGAGACGATTATCGTACAAATAGAACCATCTTCTGTTCCAAGTTTTGAATGCATTTGAAGTCCTTTTAAATAAATAACCTTGCATTCTAGGCAGGTTTTTGAGGCAAGGGGTGGTTAGCAACCCTTCTTTGCTGTCTCCTTCGGCTGCGTTGGCCTTGCAGCTGGGTAGTACAGTATCCTTACTATTCACTATGGTATGGCGGTTTTCCATCTCCTTGTCGAGTATTTTTGTGTCGTTACGCATTGCTGCTATCTGGAATTGTGAAAACTAATTGTAAAATATGTTGCATATTAAACTGTAATGATTCTTTAAACATTGTAATTCAAGCTGTAAGTAAATATATAATGTTGTAAAGTCCTCCGCGAGTCGCGACTCGGGATAGGTATGTTCCTAGTTTAGAAGCCGATTTATCAGTAACTGTCTAGTTATAGGTATATGTTATTGTACCTATAATGATTTTAGGCAGACAAAAACTTTTTGAAATAAATAATGATAGTGGTTGGTCCTGTTCATATACCGCTACTTACGTGGAATCATGTTTGCACAGAGTACCCTATTTTAGAGATACCCTATATAGAGTTACCCCTTTTTGTTATGGTTGCTTTTTAGGGTTCCGTATCTCAATAAGAAAAACGGAATTATAGGACCCTTATAGGATCACTTTGTTGTTCGTCTGTCTGTCTCTCAAGACCCTTTTTCTCACGAACCCGTAACGGTATCAAATTGAAATACGTATCAAATACTACGTCTACTGTCCCTTAAAGCCTTGAAAAAATCAAAATTCTAAGCCAACGAAATCAAATGATGCAGCCGTTTATGCTGCAAATTTTCGACACTCGCAAGGGAATCAAAACCTACAGGGTACTTCCCGTGAACTTGTAATCTTGAAATTTGGGACGAAGCAACTTCTTATAATCCAGATAAAGGAACAATTGTGAAAAGCATAACTTTTTAGTTACATCATATAATATACCTATAGGTTTGTACGGAACCCTCGGGGCGCGAATCCGACTCGCACTTGGGCGGTTTTTTGATTGTATCTTACTTAAAATAGTTAAAACCTAGGTTAGTACCGAACGACGCGACACGGCCTGTATGTAGGTGGGTAGCGCATTAATGTGTAACATGTGCGATCGGCTCGGCATGTGCCCATCGAGTTAGTTTGTAATATTACGAATATTTATATACATTAATTTAAACGTAAGCACGTTTAAATTAATGTTAAATAATGTAACTTTAAGAACTAAATGGTATTTGATTTGTTTTAACTAAGAATTTCCCTCAAACTATGAAAAGTTTGAGGGTTTGACACTTGTCGCAGACTCTAAACCTTCAAGCACGCACAAATTTAGTTTAGTTTCACCAGCAACCGAGATAAACCTATCCAAACACGTCCATATCCACATGTTAATTTTTTTAGTATCCTTAAAATATCTTTGCCAAATATGTATTCTGACAAATTAGTAACCAATGTCTTCAGTTAATTTGCTTGACCCTAGAACAAAAGTATAGTATCATCATATGACAGCATTTTTTTCTGAAATCCCGTATAATACTAAACCTACTGGTATAATATAATACTAAATATACTGGAAATTTTGCGGTCATATCTCGACCGTATTAACAGTTATTGTCAATTTTTGTCGTGATCGTAAATCGTGTTCATGATGGTCATTCTGTGTGAAATGTGTAAATGTATAATTTACTGTTCATTTACATGTACCTACCGGGTTCCGTCACACAATCATTCTATTATATTTCAAGCTGTTTATTTAAGATATATATTGAAAGTCTTATCAATTATAAGATTGTACTGCATATCTAGCAATTGTTTGTTATTTCAACTTTAGACATATTTCAAATAGACTAATGGCGTTTGACTTGCCGTTGATGAATAACAAGACTTCATTTATTTATTTACACTACTTCATTGCACGACACTAAAATAAAATTTTGCCCCGTTTTCAGCTTGAAATCATTGGTCCCTTAACAGTAAATCAAAATACTCAGAAGACTAGTGATACTATTCAAAGATTTCCTTTCTTCTTTTCTATCTGTTCGTGCAATTTTGTTTCAATTATTATTATTTAAATGTGTTGAGGCAGTCAGACAATCATTTATTATTTAACTGCAACTATACTCCTAGTAAGATCCTGACAAACAGCGTTCATAACCTGTGGAATAATTATATTGCTGTAGATGTAACTACACCATGAGTCCAACATACGACGTTATTTTAAACTCGTGATCTTAATAAATTGAATAACTTCTATTACGTAACCATTCAACACGATATCTCTGTTACATATATAAGAATACAAACAATTAATTAAAGAGAATACGGCAAAATTATAGTGATAGATTATTATTATTATTATAAAAAAACGAAAGGAACACGTATTGTAATTACAGGGCCTAGTGTAAGTTTATTTCAGTGTCATCGTGATGAACTCTTTACCAATCGCAACACCAAATGCATTAATTAACTGTTAAGATCACTAGATGTGAAATAATCTCACACTAAGTCCTCTGTATTAATTTTTATATTAATTTCTTGCATTTAAAAGGTTGTTTTCTATTTCAGTTCGTGTCGTACCTGCAAGCGTGCTGTACATACTACCATCAAGGTGTGGACTTGTCCGAAGACTTAGAGCCATTCCTTAAGTCAACAGCCATAGAGGTAAAGGCTTGATATATATTTAAATCTTCCAGGTCTATTTCACAGCTAAAAATATATACCAACTCCGGTTTTTTTTCCTTCTACCAAGAACATAGGGCTAATACTGCATTTTAACTTATTTTATTTTCATACCGTGGGTAGACTTTTTTCAAGTGATGCTTATGTCGCTACCATGCATCATAACCTCATAGCAAAACCTCGTTGGAGTCGAGAAATCGAAAATAGCTAACTGATAACTAATTCCGATTTTTTCAAGAACGTGTTTGACCTTATACCGAATCACTAACAAGTCGATACGCAACTTTGGGCAGAACAATACCTTCACGGTATCAATAACCAACAATGACATGAAGAACATTTTACCCGCTCGGAAATCGTATCCCTGACCACTACTGGTGACAACCAAGAGATAACGTCATCAAAATTTAATATAAACAACAAATAACTGAGATTATACTGTTTATAATATGTATGTACACATATATGTAAATTAGAATTTTCTCAAGTACCTAAATGATAAAAAAAATAGTCTTAATATTTATATCTGTGGATTTCTACTCTTATTTCGCACGGATGGCTTAGTGATTTGTGTTTGTGATTTATGTACGGTCAACTTTTCGCTTCTGCGTTGAATGTTGTGGGCCCTATCCCCACATGGGACAATACTTTGTTTGATCCAATAATTAGTGTTTTAGTGTCCAAATTATACATATGTGTAAAGTCCGATGCTACGCAAGATACAGGACATACCTAGTGTGGGGGTTGTGGAGGCAGTTGTGCCGTGTCCTTGCAACATAAAGGGAGGACCAGGCGAGGTGATCATGTCTGGTGGGCCACTGCCCAACGGTTGATGTTGGAATGTTATATTTATGCTAATCGGCGGGAAAACTTCTATTGCGCGATGCGAGATTGGTAGTTTCTTTGTATTGTACGTTACTCCGTCGTGTTGGTGTATGTCCGGTAGATGGCGCTGTAGTGTATTTTTTTGTTGCGCCGTATGTGAACGTCGCTACAGGGGTTGTATGCAAAGAAAAAACAATATGAATTCTATCAAAACGTTGTTATTTGAACTTACAGCTTGAATTACAATGTTTAAAGAATCATTACAGTTTAATATGCAACATATTTTACAATTAGTTTTCACAATTCCAGATAGCAGCAATGCGTAACGACACAAAAATACTCGACAAGGAGATGGAAAACCGCCATACCATCGTGAATAGTAAGGATACTGTACTACCCAGCTGCAAGGCCAACGCAGCCGAAGGAGACAGCAAAGAAGGGTTGCTAACCACCCCTTGCCTCAAAAACCTGCCTAGAATGCAAGGTTATTTATTTAAAAGGACTTCAAACGCATTCAAAACTTGGAACAGAAGATGGTTCTATTTGTACGATAATCGTCTCGTATATAGGTAAGCGATTTATACTTAGCTGTTGTCTGCTATAAAATTTTTGAGTTAGGATTAAATTTTTTTGATCAATGAACCTCATATTTGCTTTTGAACTCTTTATTTGCACACTAAAATGACACTAGGGTTACAAGAGAGTACATAAAATGTCAGATATATGATGTACGAAGAGCGGCCTTATTGCAATCTCTTCCATAGATAAAAGTGTTTAAAGGGCTTCTATAAACATGAATTTAACGGTCACAAAGTTCGAGTCGCTCAAAAAAAACGGGTTACACTCCTCGAGTGCCACCAGAAGTGAAATCTTAAATATTAACGTTGTGCCTTTTTAATATTTTGGTTTGGTTAGGGAATTTTGCATGAATTGCTTTAATTATCACTATAAAAGTATTATCATTTATGCAGTAAAATACAAAATTCGTTTATTGCGGTTTTGTACACAAACATGACAATTTATGGTCTTCTGGTGTTTAGCTATGATGGCAGAATTTCTTTTTTATACACTGTCTTAAATGGTTGCGCTGTATTGCCTAGCTGTACCATATAAATAGTTGCTGATACTTACAGCACAGGTTTTCCTTTTTAAGTATCAGCAGTGCATTATTTGTAATTATATCTGATACGAAAACTGAATTGTTATGTAAACTTGTGAACAATAAATACATTATTATTAATATTTCCCGCCGTCTTGCGAATTTTCGATCAGGTCACGTGTCAGGCCCTAAATACCAATTTTTCCACTGAGCGATTGGCATCGGACTTCCACAACCCTGAGGGTGAACTGAATTCGAAAGTTAAACTAGTTGTCAGTATATTTGAGTTCTGACTTCCCAATATTGATTGCCATAGATATCAAAGTCATAATTACTAAAATACATTATGCAAATAGTAATAAGAAATCACATGGCCTTCATATAAATTTTGTTAATCTATGTATTTTTTATATTTTATAATAATGTTATTTCCTTTTATTAATACATTTTTTATAATACTGTTGAATTATGTATTGATATGTAAATACGTTTCCTGGTTAGTAAAACTTTCCTAGTAATGATAGATTCACATTAATAGCTTATGATGAGAATTGATAGTATTTCTTTATGAGCGATATCTAACTTTCTTCGATTGTGAAATTGTTAAACTATTTTGTGGATTTCTTGTTCCAATTTTGTAGTTAGGGAATAGATTTGAAACGTTTTGCATGAAATTATGTAATCATGCCAAGCATATAATAGAATAGATTATTGACCAGTATTGATTAAATCTAAAGAGAGTGTTGTAAAGCGGTCGGTAAAGGTAGTTCATAATATTTCTATCAAGGTTATTAATAGCGGCGAAAAATTCTAGATTTTTATTTTAGTTTGAACATATAACGTGATTCTTCTATTTTGAACTTTGCTTTTATGTGTTATTTTAGGAAAAGAACTGGCGAACTGAATGTCACAGTAATGGAGGAAGATTTAAGACTTTGTACTGTAAAGCCAGTGCACGACGGCGAGAGGCGTTTTTGTTTCGAAGTGCTGTCGCCATCAAAGTAAGTTAATCTTCTACTAAGAACTGGGTTTCCGATAAATAAGAGAACACGTTTTTTTCCATATTTGAAATAAGTTAGGTCCAGTGTTAAATATAAAAAAAATGTTTGTTGATTTTCTCTTTCAGTAAGATAATGTCAAACCAAAATTTCAAAAATTTGTATATCCAAATATGTATTAAAATTCTCTCTAGCTATGTTATAAAAAAATTAAAACAACCTAAATTATCAATAAAGACATTGATTGAAAAAAAAATTTTCAAATTAAAAGATAACTTCTTACGACTCTTCGTAATCTTTCTCAGAAGTCACATGCTTCAAGCAGACTCAGAAGAAATGTTGAACTGCTGGATAGCCGCTTTACAAAACGGAATCCGTTCTGCCATACAACAAGGTCAAAGCCGTGAGAACCCCGAGTCACAACTCATATTAGTTCCTGATGATCGCCCTCCCTCCGATAGACACAACGTCGCCAATGCTGGTATGAGGAAGATCAGGTTAGTGCTTGACTAAATTCGACTTTATTGCAATGCGCTTCAGAACTGATTTCGAAACGCACAAACTTTTCGTACGTAAAATTATATTAATTTCAAGTTTAAATAAAGAATAACGACTACCAAAACTAAAAAAAAATGTGCAAAAAAAACAAATCTCCATGCTAAGGAGACGCCTATTTCCTACATTGAACTGTTAAAGGCTTTTAAAATGAGATAGTTTTAAATTAAGATCAACACCTAAATAATAATAAAATCAAATACGTGAAGATTTTGTCAAAATATTTACAGCATCTAAATACTTATTTTATTCTTTATAGGATATGGGAACAACTTCTTAGCATTCCTGGCAATAATTACTGTTGCGACTGCGGAAACCCTAACCCTCGGTGGGCGAGCATCAACCTCGGCATCACACTATGTATAGGTACGTACATTTTATACACTTGGCTTATTTTGACATCCACAAAATCATCTATATCATCATCATACCAACCCAAGTTTTTGTATCATCATTTCTCTTGCCTTTAAATGATAATTTTGAACGTTATTGCTAATAAAATAAATTTTCATATTATGATGTATTTAGGTCATCTTCATCGACACTGTAGTTATTTATGCAACTGTTGTATAAAAATATGAATGTGGGTTTATCACACTAGGCGAAGCTGAATGTGATAATAGTATCACATGAGTGTTTTAATATCGAATTATGTACAGTTGCATACCAGACTTTGTCTACACCCGCGATATGGATCCTCTATAAAATAATTTATTTTTGCAATACTAATATCGAACGAAAATGGCGGGATACGACATGAATTCAAAAAACAATTCTTTTTTTAAATACGGCTCCGTGGTAGTAGTGAGAGGCGCGTGCCTGTGAGTATTTTTTTTTTTTAAAGTAGTTGCAAATTTGAATTTAGTGGTAACACTCGTTTGGATGATATTATGGTTACCATGATGTAGGATGTTTTAATGTTGGCAATAATCTAGCTGGTTCAGAAACTTTAAATGAGGTTTTATAGCATGGCTGTAAATAAACATATTTTTAGGTTTAAAATTTTAGTACCGAATATGGAATTGAAATTTATTACTTAATTTTAACGCACAGTTGTTATTTTTCAGAATGTTCCGGTATACATCGATCTCTAGGCGTCCATGTCAGTAAAGTTAGATCTCTTACTTTAGATGACTGGGAGCCTGATATTATTAAGGTAAATATTATACTTAAAGTAAGTAATTATTAAAATCAATTTTCTTTCAAGATTTAATGTTTATCTCAACAATTTGCCTGAAACACAGGTCTTACCTTAATCAGTCAGGTCAATAAATTAAATTATCGATCTTACTTAACAATGAGTTTAAGAATTGTAATTTGTTACTGTTTACTGATGCTTGGTACTAATTGTAAATTATAAAATCATTGTTTAAGGTTATGGCTGAGCTCGGCAACAAGATTGTTAATTTGATCTATGAAGCTAATACAGAGGGTACAACTATCACAAGAGCAACACCGGACTGCGAAACGTGAGTATATCTGTATATATTTATACTATTAAATAAAATTGAAGTGTCTGTTTGTTATTCAAATTAACAGCTTTCAACTAAATGGATATGAAGTTTATACGATACTTACATTAAAAAACAGTTTTTCACATTTTTGTCGGTCCGTTTGTCCCTTTAAGCCATGGAACGGTTGGACTGTATTTGATGGGACTTTCACTGGCAGATAGACGTCTTATGATATAAGGAAAAACTTTGGTTACTTTTAGCTGGTGTAACGAGTGATTATTAATAACTATAAAAGAAGAAGGGTTATGTTTTTCGAGTGTATGTATGTATGAATATTTCTTTGGTACGCCCTAGAGCCTAAACGGCTCGTCGTATTTTAATGTGAGTGGTGTCAATAGATTCTCCGATTCGCCTCGTCGTGAATGTGATATTGGGTACATCAAAATTAAAAAAAGCAATATCAAGGATTTTTGGAGCCAAAAAGTAATCTCAAACAAACAATGTTTTCAAAATACATCTAGTGTGGTATCAAAATAAATATTTTTGACGGTGATTACGAATATATATATATATGACTTATATGTTTTATACATGATATTGACGCAGTTGGGTTTAATTTTTTAATAATTTATTACTTGTTATCGTACACGCTGTTAAGTTAGCATGTCCAATTCAGTAAGTGGATTATGAAGAAGAAACAAAATCATTTCTAGCAAATGAACCTTGAGACTGTATAACATGGAGTCGCTTCCGCTGTCTGTTCGCTTAGACAGATGACAACAGATTTTAATGCAGTTTTAGCAATAGATAGGGTGATTCAAGAGAAGGTTCATATGTGTAATAAATGTGTATTTCGTTCAGATATTTCGATTTTAAAGACTTCCATGCGAAGCTGGGCCGAGTTGCTAATATAATCTATATATCTCTATAATGAGATTAGACTTCCAGTTTTTTTAGAATTCTTATTAAAATAACTAAGAATGAACATGCACAGCACAGGCCGCAAAATGTATAACTAATTCACGATGTGAATGGTAGGTCGTAGTTTGAAGGTCATTTGCATCGATCCGTATCGGCTTATGCAAATTTCAAATGCCATCTGATTGTTTTAATTTGTATTTTGCCTCTATGTATTAGCAGTTTACGTATATTATTATTAATTAGTGCTTTTTATTAACTTATTTACCACGTACTTACCTATAACGTCATCAATCATCATTACATCAACTGTTTTTAGTAGTCCATTGTTGGACATGGCCTCTCTTTAGAAAGGAGGTTTTAGCTTTAACATGTCTAAACTTTAATATATCATAACTGTATAAGTTGAAAATTAATAATAAAAATCATTGAAGTGTCCTATAGTAGTTGTAGTATACTACTGTTTTCTATGCTTGCATTCTTTTACATGGACTTCTCACAACTTAAGTAAACATATAGGAACTAAGGAAGTAGGGCAAGATTGTTGAATAATTATTAATAAATCGTGATTTTTATGGTATTATAATTTCGATACAGCTGTGTTCGCGAGGGGTGGATTCGCGCCAAATACGTGTCGCGGCTGTTTGTGAAGGATTTGGTTGGCAGCAGTGGCGCCCTCTCCGCGCCTTGTGGTGACTCGCCGTTGCGAGCAGGCCGACGTTGGTCTGTACGTCGCGCTAGACGCAGGTAACAACCCTATTACGTATTTCTAGAACCTATACATCATTAATAATAACCTCACGCATCTCACACACAGATGTCTGATACCAAACTAGGCTGAGTCTGTATTATGATAACCGGATTGCTGGTAAACATACGTATATATATCTAAATACATACAAATAGATAAATTTCACCCATCATCATCATCATCATCATCAGCCTATCGCAGTCCACTGCTGGACATAGGCCTCTCCAATTTCACGCCACTTAGTTCGATCTATGGCTTCTCGCATCCAGCTCCTGCCAGCCGTCTTGCGCAAATCATCGCTCCACCTGGCTTGTGGACGTCCTACACTACGTTTGCCGAGACGCGGTCTCCACTCAAGAACTCGTTTACCCCAACGGTTATCGTTTCTTCGGCAAATGTGGCCAGCCCACTGCCACTTCAGCTTGCTAATCCTGTGGGCTACATAGGACAAATTGATCGTGCTCATCGCACTAACATTGGTTCTGGGTGGGAAACCACTCCATGTCCTCTAGCACAGCAGTCTAGATCACTAACCACTTGGCCAATAGGCCTAAACAATGAGGCATGATAGCTCATCACTTTATTGAGAAATCTCTTACCATATTAAAAACACATTGTGCATAGAACACACCGATCGAAACATGCCCCATGAACAATCGGGTGTTAAGCTTTCGTGTGATATGATAATTTTGTGGTACCTGATTGCTTAAGAGTATTTTTTATACAGCTAGGGGCGGGACTCGACAAATGGATCTTTATTTTATTAACGCACCTAGACTATAAATAATAATTTTGGTATTGCCATGTCCGTTATCTATTAATTTTAATAGCTTTTCCTAAACCATTTTAACATAAATAAAGTAGTTGCTACGTTTCCTTGTAAATTGTATAAGATTTACAGTCACATTGTTTAGTTATTTTGAATGGGTTTATTTTTTATATATGGTTAAATAAAACAATACTTCCACAGGGTCCGCACCATACCCTCCGTGCCAGAAACAATAACTGATGAAAAAAGCGACGCTAACAGCAACACAAGCGGTAAATTTTATTTTTTAAATCATTGATAGATCTTTGGAGTTGAGGTAAAAGTTGGCAATTGAATTAAAAATCTCTATTGTCTATGTAAATGATGTCTACGGATGATTAGAAAGTTGTATATATGTTGATCGGCGCGAGAATTTTTATATCGCGATACAGAAATGTAGTTACTTTGTTGTTTGGTGTCTTACATAGATGGTGCTATAGTATATTTCGTTACATGGAATTCGCCACACCTTATTTTATCTGATATTCATGATTAGTTTCAGAGAGTTCGAGTAAGTCAGACGGTAGTCCGGTTTTGTTGATCGGCAATGAGTTGGCGAGTGAACGCGGTGTTGATCTCAGTTTGCCGTCGGATCATGATTCCACAGAAGGCGAAGACAGTGACGAATTAGGTTAGTAAACAAATTATATCATAACTTTGGTTTATTAAATTCGTAGCTTGTTACGTTTTCTGTCCCATTTGAACCACTAATTCTGTCTCTATCTCACCCCTCATCATATAGCAACTCTGGCCATCGAACCGAGAGGAGATACCAAAGCGTCTTTTTCTGATATACAACTTGACAATATATTAGACAATCGATATGTTTCGATTACGCTCATCGTAATCGAAGCTTAAGCGTTTCATTAATTATGCTAATATGCTTATGCAAATTCATGCAGGTATTTTTTTTCGAGCTAAAGTACTCTTGTGGATGAAATTCGGCAAGCATTTTACAATCATTGAAGAATATAAATCGTTTACACAGTGTTTAAAGTTTTAAATTACCAACCCTCGCACAGCAGCTTTATCACGAGCGCCTTCGGCAACACGCAATCGTAACCGAACTTGCTAATATAGACTTAAAACAGTATGTACACGACTTAATATCGATCCTAAGTTGTAAATTTTTGGAGTACGGATGAGTGAGTGTCGTGATGTTGTCCTTAGTAGCGGAGGACATGTCGCGGCTGTCGGCGGATGCGGTGCTGCACCTGGCGGCGCGCGCACACAACGTGGCCGTGCTGCGCGCCGCGCTCGCCGCCGGCGCCGACGTGTGCGCCACCAGGCACGCGCGCCGCTCCGCGCTGCACGCCGCCGTGCTCAGCGTCAGTAGCCACACACCCGTACACTGTATACACTACATACACTACACACGCGCCGCGCTCGCCGCCGGCGCCGACGTGTGCGCCACCAGGCACGCGCGCCGCTCCGCGCTGCACGCCGCCGTGCTCAGCGTCAGTAGCCACACACCCGTACACTGTATACACTACATACACTACACACGCGCCGCGCTCGCCGCCGGCGCCGACGTGTGCGCCACCAGGCACGCGCGCCGCTCCGCGCTGCACGCCGCCGTGCTCAGCGTCAGTAGCCACACACCCGTACACTGTATACACTACATACACTACACACGCGCCGCGCTCGCCGCCGGCGCCGACGTGTGCGCCACCAGGCACGCGCGCCGCTCCGCGCTGCACGCCGCCGTGCTCAGCGTCAGTAGCCACACACCCGTACACTGTATACACTACATACACTACACACGCGCCGCGCTCGCCGCCGGCGCCGACGTGTGCGCCACCAGGCACGCGCGCCGCTCCGCGCTGCACGCCGCCGTGCTCAGCGTCAGTAGCCACACACCCGTACACTGTATACACTACATACACTACACACGCGCCGCGCTCGCCGCCGGCGCCGACGTGTGCGCCACCAGGCACGCGCGCCGCTCCGCGCTGCACGCCGCCGTGCTCAGCGTCAGTAGCCACACACCCGTACACTGTATACACTACATACACTACACACGCGCCGCGCTCGCCGCCGGCGCCGACGTGTGCGCCACCAGGCACGCGCGCCGCTCCGCGCTGCACGCCGCCGTGCTCAGCGTCAGTAGCCACACACCCGTACACTGTATACACTACATACACTACACACGCGCCGCGCTCGCCGCCGGCGCCGACGTGTGCGCCACCAGGCACGCGCGCCGCTCCGCGCTGCACGCCGCCGTGCTCAGCGTCAGTAGCCACACACCCGTACACTGTATACACTACATACACTACACACGCGCCGCGCTCGCCGCCGGCGCCGACGTGTGCGCCACCAGGCACGCGCGCCGCTCCGCGCTGCACGCCGCCGTGCTCAGCGTCAGTAGCCACACACCCGTACACTGTATACACTACATACACTACACACGCGCCGCGCTCGCCGCCGGCGCCGACGTGTGCGCCACCAGGCACGCGCGCCGCTCCGCGCTGCACGCCGCCGTGCTCAGCGTCAGTAGCCACACACCCGTACACTGTATACACTACATACACTACACACGCGCCGCGCTCGCCGCCGGCGCCGACGTGTGCGCCACCAGGCACGCGCGCCGCTCCGCGCTGCACGCCGCCGTGCTCAGCGTCAGTAGCCACACACCCGTACACTGTATACACTACATACACTACACACGCGCCGCGCTCGCCGCCGGCGCCGACGTGTGCGCCACCAGGCACGCGCGCCGCTCCGCGCTGCACGCCGCCGTGCTCAGCGTCAGTAGCCACATACCCGTACACTGTACACACTACATACACTACACACGCGCCGCGCTCGCCGCTGGCGCCACGTCAGTACACCCCACACACAGTCTACCGTGGGAGAGCCACGCTTCGGCATGAATGGGCCGGTTCGACCGGAGTGATACCACGGCCTCACAGAAAACCGGTGTGAAACAGCGCTTACGCTGTGTTTCATCGAGTGAGTGAGGATACCGGAGGCCCACCCTCACCATCCCCCTTCCCCCCAGGCCGCCATAGTGTGGGTCACCATGCTGCATTGTTCTTTTTCGCATTGAGGATGGTGACCACCACTCTTGGATTCTGCTCATGCTTTCCATCAGGCAGGGCAGTCATTTTGGCAGCTTAAATATATAAAAAAAAAAAAAAACACATACCTATACAGACATTAACACAAACACTCATACTTACGTGCTTTTATTTTTTTTTAAATATTATTTTTAGTTTTTTCTAAATAACACTTTTTTATGATTAACAGGGATCCGTGATGGCATGTTCGTTCCTGCTTCTCAACGGTAGTAAACTTAACGTTCAGGACGAGGACGGAAAGACACCTTTACACCTAGCTACGGAGGCAGGACATACTGGACAGGTATTGCTTTCTTTCTTCGTTACTTTAAGCCTTTAGCTTAGCCCACAACCGTACATCCACCCCTTTAGAAGGAATTCTTAGACTTACTACTACTACACTTGCCATATGGGTTGATGTAAAATTTCTTTAAAGTTTCCTGTTGTGCTGTGTTGCTTGCTCCCTCAGTTGCCTCGTGCAAAATCCACGGAAATTCCCGGAATGAATAAGGGTAGTGACACTGCGTATTCTTAATCCATCACTAAACAAATACATGTATGCTCGTTTACTAATATCATGTTTAATTGAGTCCTCGCCTGCGTTAGTTTTGCTATGTTAGAACGAGAACGGGGACAGGGAGAAGTGTGAGAGCGGTTTGAAGAAAAATTCCACGCCCCTGTACCCCAAAGATGAGTTTTACACAAGTAGTTTTTCTAAAGATTACTTCAAAATTAACGATCAATATTATATATACTGTAAGTATTGATGTAAATATAACATTTACATCAATACTTACAGGGAAATTGATGTTAATGTTTAATCTTATACATACATCTTTTCAAAAATAAATTAAATTAAACGATCTATGTTATTTGACTTTCGTTAGTAGTGAATTGAAAATAATTGAATATTTCATCAACAACCCCTAATGTCCCACTGCTGGGCTCGGGTTTCCTCTCAGGAGAGGGTTACGGCCATACGTCTCCATATGCTGGCCAAGTGTGGGTTGGGGACTGGCAAGAATACGTTGTAGCTAAACTATCTTTCCGTTGGATGTTTTCAAGCCGCCTAAAGGCCTCCAAGCTTTACGACTGTTATCCTATGATAATTACATGTATATCCTACGATTAAAAAATAATGTCAAAATTTAATATCTACCAAATTTTAATTCAAACACTTTAATTTGATTATAATTGACCCATTTAGCTCATTTCAAAATAAATTATGTTGTCTACGAATAAACAATGGAAAAACACATCTAAATTTATTAATACAAGTAGGTATAGACTTGACTCACTGTAGATTTAGACTGCCTCTGTGGCACAGCGGTAGCATATGCAACTGCTGTTCTTGAGGTCTCGGGTTGGATTCCCGGGTCGGATCAAATGTTTGTATGATTTATAAATGTTCGTTTCGGAGTTTGGGTGTTTTCTATGTATGATATGTATGTATTTACAAAAAAAGTAGTTGTTTAGTAGCCATAATACAAGCTCTGCTTAGTTTGGGACTAGATGGCGCTGTGTGTTAGATATCCGAAATATTTATTTATATATAAATTTGTCTTGTAAGTGTATTATATATATATATGTTTGTTCATCAGGTTTGTTTGTTACTGCGGTACCGCGCAGACCAGTCCATAGTAGACAAGGATGGCCAGACACCGCTCGACATCGCCGTCGCAAACGCAAACGCTGACATTGTTACTTTGTAAGTTTTTACTTTTAAAAGAAAATGTATGATTTTTTTTGTTATGACTAATATTATAAACGCGAAAGTAACTCTATCTGTCTGTCGCCCTTTCACGCTAAAACTACTGAACCGATTTAAATGAAATTTGGTACAAAGATAACCTATTTTTATTGCGAAAAAAAGGTTGTAAGGGGTTAAAAAAGGGGGCATGAAAGCTTGTATAGAAGTGTCTTAATTTTTGTTCATCGTCGTATTTATACGAATGTATTTTATGTGTTAAATAATAACCCAAATAATTAAAAAAGCTACTTAAAGTCACTACTCCACGAACGAAACAAAATGGCGGGCACAGCTAGTAATAATAACCGAATCTTTTTGCAGTCGAAAAGATTTTGTGTTTTAAAACAACAGTACAAAGTCGAAAATTGAGAAAATACAATTTAGACCACACGGCCTCATAGAAAACAGGTGTTAAGCAGTTCTTTCATTGATTTTTAACACTTGAATGAGGTTACTGGACCTCTCTCCCTTCTCCTACTTTAACTATGGGGGAGGTATTCAAAAGGTAGCAGCGTGCTCGTATTTCTTGAGCTGCAGTTGCCAGTGGGCGATGACAGGCACTTACCATCACATGACCCATTTGCTCGTTTACCCACAGTAGCGTAAAGCATTTTGTTTTTCTTTCGATTGACCAGAAACACACACTTTGCGTTATTTTGGGAGTATTTGGAAATGTTTTGTAATCCATTTATTACAAAAAAACATTATTATGGTTGCCTGTAAGAGATTGATTTTGACCGATAAGGCCGATACTTAAATTTTTTTTTTTTTTTTTAAATGTTTAAGCTGCCAAAATGACTCTGCCCTGCCTGATGGAAAGCATGAGCAGAATCCAAGAGTGGTGGTCACCATCCTCAATGCGAAAAAGAACAATGCAGTATGGTGACCTACACTACGGCGGTCTGGGGGGAAAGGGATGGTGAGGGGGATAGGGGGCGTTGGATTGGGGTATGGGCCTCCGGTATCCTCACTCACTCGATGAAACACAGCGTAAGCGCTGTTTCACACCGGTTTTCTGTGAGGCCGTGGTATCACTCCGGTCGAGCCGGCCCATTCATGCCGAAGCGTGGCTCTCCCACGGTATTGTGTTACTTGTTCTTATCTAGCATAAAGTTATATAATTGGTGTACAATAAAGCTATTTATTATTATTATTATTAATTTCGGGCAGGTTACGGCTGACGAAGCTGAACGAAGAGATGCGCGAGAGCGAGATGTCGTCAAATGACGATACGTACAACGAAGTGTTTCGCGACTACACGCAGCTCGCTCACTCGCACCCCGAGCGACTCGTACGCGCCAAGCACAACAACAACGAAGGTACCCATGCTTCACCTCTCTATAAACTATGGATTAAATAATAATGAGAAGGCGCTCATAGCCCAGTTGCACTCGGTGATTAGAAACAATCATCGAGGGTAAGCAACGATGGCGCGGTCAGTACCTGGATGGGTGACCGCTGGTGGCATGTTACCATGAGCGTCTCCGTGATTCGGAGGTCACGTTAAGCAGTCGGTCCCGGTTGTAATCATACGATAACAGTCGTGAAGCTTAGTTGGAGGCCTTCGGGCGGCTTAAAAACATCCAACGGCAAGATTTGCGAAGACACAACGTATTCTTGCCAGTCCCCAACCCGCACTTGGCCAGCGTGGGGACGTATGGCCTTAACCCTCTCCTGAGAGGAGACCCGAGCCCAGCAGTGGGACATTATGGGTTGTTGTTTTGTTTGTTGTTTAAATAATAATAATAATATTTCGGACATCTAACACACAACGCCATCTAGTCCTAAACTAAGCAGAGCTTGTACTATGGATAGAGGGACTTTACAAACATTCATGCATCGGACACAAAGAACTGACTCAGACTCGGAACAACAATTTGTGGATCACAAAAAGTGTGATCTCATGTGGGGTTTGAACCCATAACACTCGGCGCGGTGACTGCTTCATCCACTAGACTATCCGTGCAGTGAAAACTCAGAAAGTTGTTGAAAGTCAGTGTACTTTATGACTCATATATTCTTAATACATACCTAATACTTCACGCGGTAGCCGCGCCGCTCTCTACGGCTCCAAGTACTGTGGGTTCAAAACCCACATGGGACAGCAAATTGTGTGATCTATAAATTGTTGTTCTGAGTCTAGATGTTCTTTGTGTCAGTTTCATCAATGTTTGTAAAGTCTCTCGTGACACAGGATGTATATTCTTAAAGCGGGAGTTGTTTTTGTAAGTATGATTTTCTAAATATCGTTGTTCGTTGTGCAGGTGAACAGCAGAGTGAATGACGCAACGAGACCAGCAGCCGGCGACGGTGGCTGTGGTAACGCTTTGGACCCTAACGGACGGACCTGCGGATACTCCTGTTTCTACTCTCATACTCACATCATCTCACACGGCACGCAAATAAATATATTCTTAAGATCTTCCAGTAGTACAACATACGAAGCCCATGGTGTTTTAAAATAAATCAGTATATTATTACTAGGTAATGAAATTATTTATTATGCAATTTGGATACAAGAACACTTTTACAAGTTAAACGTTTTTTGACCAGATGAGTTCTGCCTTTCCTAACTGCCCTGAGAAGAAAAGACGAAAGAAACTTTTTCTTTGAATGAATTTAAAAAAATTCAAACAATCTTCTCAAATGCAAAGGAAAATTATCGATAATAAAAGCGAAAATTACAATCTTAGTCACAACTATCATAAATAGGTAAAGATAATAGTCTAAAAAAATATATGTATGTCATAAACTCAAGTTTAAAAATAATCATTTGAATGAAATCAAAAGGAGATGTCAAAAAATTGTATGGACATCTCTGCAATGAATATAATAAAAGTACACTGTTATGTATATAGCGAGTAAAGCTTGCGGCACATGCCTTTATTGGAACATCTACTTTCAAGTCAAGGCTATATTACTATCATATTTTAGAATCACATAATTTTCTTTAAAGTTCCACTTATTTTTGAAACGATTCAACCTGATTAAAATTAAATGCCAGTTGACTGTCGATATTAATATTGAGAACAATTATTTGCGTGGCTGTGATAAGTTACATTCACTTTCAAGAAATAATTATTTTAATAAAGAATACAAAAACAGATAATTTTCGATAGTTTACTATCGAGCTTAACTATTGAGCTGTCTGTAGATTGGATTTTCTTTTATGTGTAATTTTTTTTATATATAATATCATTGTATATTAGTATTATTGTATGTCAGTTACGTATTAAAATATAACTGAAAGTAAAAACACTATCTATCTAATCTCATAATATAATTGTTTATTAAAATCCCACTGTGAAATTTAAATTTCAACATAAACTTTGACGTTATGCACAGTTTTATTTAGTTTTGTAATATTCACATTTTTATCTTAACGTAATATAATGAAATGAATTAGAAATATCAGTTAGGCACTGGGTTTTCAATATGTGTGGGGCTTAACTTTTTTATACATATACATATTTATGTATTGCTACATAATGTCATCACTACAAAACTACTATTTGTTTTATACAAACTATAGGCCTGTGCGTCTAGCGGTCAGCGGTCTCGACTGGCTAACAGAATTAGTAGGATCTATTCCTACGTAGGATAAATATTGTATGATAATCATTAGTGCTGTGTTTGGTTGTAAATTATCTATTTAAGTATGTATGTATTAAAAACAAAGTATGTTTATATAGAAATATATGCTCGGTTAAGGCAGTACTCCTGTCCGTATAATTTAACTAGAGTATACTTTGATGCCAAAATTTAAACGTAAAATATGCCCTGTTTATTGCTTAGGGGTTAAATAGCGTGAGTTTATAAATTTTTTTTATTATGCCTGCCAAAATACCCACTCTGCCTAATGGAAATCATAAGTGAAATCCAAAATTGATGGTCACATCTCAAATGCAGCAAAACGATTGCAGCATGGTGACAGAATGGGGGCCCAAGGAGATGGTTCTTCACGTCCCGCTTTAAGTCTCCGGGACCTGGGATCAAAGTGAGAAAGAAAGTGTACTGGTAGTGAATACCAGGCTTTAACTGATTAACTCAGAAAGGAAGATCCTAATCGTTGAGTTCGAGAGCATATGTTTTCAAGTCTTAAACGGTGACTTCCAAAGACACTGTTTTACATGTTGTCGGAAGAGGTGAATGTATGAATGTATATTCGCTTCGCAGGTCCGTCCTATAGCTACACTAATATATTATTACGCTATAAAATGCTAAACTATTTGTGCTAAATACACAGTAAGGCTGTTAGGACATGTTTCGCGAAGGTTTCGAATCTATTTTACAACTTATTTCTTGTATTTTGAAATAAAGTAAAGTAAGTGATATTATCACTGTTTTCAAATAAATATTGTTACAAATGTCGTTAGTTTAATTTTGAATTATTCTACTGATCATAGACGAAGCAGAACGCTTACTATAACGGTTCTAAATATACAAATTATATACATATTGTTATTATATTATCGTAATAATGAAATCTTTGACATGTACTGGACGAAATGTGATCTCTGTTAAACTTTTATACGAGGCTTTTAGAGAAAGTTTTTAACACGTAAATTTGTAGCCGAACTCACATAATCAATTTTGTATATTTACCTCGGAGGAGAAATTTAATTGTAACTATATGTTCTTAAATCAAACACACTTGTACATGGTGATGTCATAAGGGTGCAACCGTTCAGGTCTAAATGTAATTAATATAGTGGAATAAATACACGTGTGTTCGATTTTAGAATATATTGCAACAGGTTCCATCAATTGCCTACAATCGAGAATTTAGATTATATAACTATTGTTAGGTATTTCTACTGCGTGAGTTAATTGCTATACGATGCTTAAATTATGAAGTTGCAACGTATTGACTGGGATCGTTTTTTGTTTTTGCGTAAGACGGTCCCCATTTCATGTCATCCACATTTTTTATATTTTTTATCATTAATTCCATCGCGACGATGACTTGAAGACTCGAAGACTTAGAATTGAAGACTTAAAATACTTGACATTGGCAGAAATTGCTGATCCGGCTGGTTGCCATATCATCAAAAGAAGAAGAACTTATTGGCTTCTTAGTAATTATATTAAAAATCATACATACAATGGAACATTAACCTCATTTTTGAAATTGGTTAAAACATTTGTTTTATTGTCGTATTGTATTTGTGAACTTGGGCGTAAATTTAACCCTTATACTAAAGTACGCGTAAAAAAATATTGAAAATTTGCAGAAGATACCATTACCATTATGCATTTTGATATTTAGGATTTAGAAATTCAGGTGCATATATAGCATGACTTCAAAGTGTAACCATTTTGAATTTAACTGCAAAGAAAAAAAATATGTTTGTGTCATTTTTTTATTATGCTTTGAATGAGGTATGTTTTAATAAATACTTTTTCAAAAAAATATACGTTAGACGTACATTGTTGAGTAACGTTATAAAGATAATTAAATACTACTTATTTATTTGTTTTTCAACTGGTTAATATGCATCGTAAAAGAAGGAAAAGTTTCTACTTTATTGAGCATTTATAGTCGTATATTCATATATTTTAAATTGATATTTTGATCGTATCGTATGAATCATCATCATTCGTCATGAATAATTGAATGAAATTAAATGAAATAAAATTCTAACTTCTGTATAGTAAAAAGCGATAAATATTCGTAGACATATTTTTATGGAGTCTTCATACATCACAGTTATATTATACAGAGTTTAGGTATTTTTGTAATTAAAAAATTACTAAACTTAGTATGAATTATACTTTCTTACGCCTACAAAACAATACGTCTTTACACCACAATCAATAAAGTAATCAATGTGATTGCAAAGAAAGAAAAATCCTTACAGTTAAAATAAATAACTTCATGATCTACGCATAGCATAGCCCGTGTCGGTCTATATTCTTGCTTCCATAATTAAAAATGTAATATAAATAAACCCTAGTTGGCTTAACTCGCTGAATATCACAAATATTTAATAATAATTACATCTAAAGTATATGCACATTATTTTCTATGATTTCGAAGCCGTTTTGTGTGTCTATTTTAACAATGCTAGGTTTGCCTACTGCTAGATGTATATTTAATTCTAATTTCATATACAAGAATAGTAAGTAAGCACCCGATTAAATGGTGGCATAACTAATGTAAACGTTTTTTACACTGCATGCAACTGCAACGTGTATGTTATACACGTTTTAGGAACTAAAATGTGTATAACATACACTTGAATTTCCAAAAAAATATAAATCTATATACTTTTTCGGTAGTTAGTTCAACAAACGAAACGTATTTGAAATACACGCGGCATTGATGTTATAATACTATAATAATATACCGCCATATTACAAAGAATAATGTTATTTTTGTGTTAAGTTATAATAATATAAAGCCAAAGATTTGAGTATTGGTTCATTAAGATTTATAACTTAAAAACACGCTGTCTACTAAATTAAAAATTAATTCGAATTGACAACATTCCTTTTAAAAAAAATAATTAAAGTCATTCCAGAGTATCGCATTTAAATTATTTTATTAGAATACAACTCTGTTTTGAATCTCATTTATGGTTATATCGCTATTGTTGCTAGATATATTTTTTTACGTTTATTATTTTAGTATCTAATGCAATATCACTTGCCAAATTGTTACTGTTTTCTACTTGCCTTGAATGATTTGGGGAAATCAATTGGTATGTATGGTAAGCAGGTCAGGTATATTTCCTTATTGGACCATGTGCTTACAAAGAATATGTCATTAGCGACTGCAAGAAAATTCCTGACAGAGGTAGGTATTTTAAGTTTTATCTTCCATACATTTATAATCTTCCCTCGTAGACATTATTTTGTCTATAAAGGCAAAAAACCTACATAACCATTTCAATGAATTGACCTATTTAGTGATAAGTACTATATTATAATGTTTATGCTTGTAATATGTTACATTTAGAATTTTGTATACTATGTGTTAGTATGGTA
Source organism: Hyphantria cunea (assembly GCA_003709505.1). Taxonomy (NCBI): domain Eukaryota; kingdom Metazoa; phylum Arthropoda; class Insecta; order Lepidoptera; family Erebidae; genus Hyphantria; species Hyphantria cunea. The sequence continues at coordinate 280,383 of PKRV01000557.1, read as the reverse complement.
GGTATCTCAGTAACCATCGGTCGCAAAAGCTGTGCTTACTCCTATAATTTCTTTGTAAGCACAATCTTTAGCGTATATCATTAATTTGTTATAGTTACAATATTGTTACAACAATTAAAAAACTAAAAATTCCCTCTAATGTTACTAGTGTGGTAATTAAGTGTGTGTGAAATTGTGGTGGTTTCAAATTCGTTATTTGTTGATTTCTGGTAAGCCAGTGTTGATATGAAACATAAATATTTATACATAAATAATAACAAACTACATAGTGTAAGCTTTGTGTGACCGATGCATTCATATAACTTGTATTTCAATACTTGTTAAACTTCCTTAGCGAAGGAATTTCAAATTGGAACGAATTTACATCAAACTCTCAACACTTTGAGATATTTAAAATCAAGTCGTGCATGATATCATGTTTTAATGTAACCAAATGAAACTGTCACTCTAAGGCAGATTGTTATTTATAAATGTATGTAAAAAGTCTCTTATTTATTGATTCTGCTTATAATACATCGCCAAGTATCATTTGAATGTACAGCAGTTGAGAATATTACCGAAACAAAGTGGTCACAAAAAATATTTATAGCAAGTAAATTCACAATGGCAATTCTACAGAACAGAATAGAGATAAAATTCTCCTAGACTGCTAATTTATGTGTAACCTTGATTGTAATTACAAATTTTACTTTTCATTAATTCCAATGTCGCCATAATCCGTGGAAAGCTTAAAAAAATTATTGTAAGATGTGTAACTCATGACCGTTTTGTTTTAGAGATTATATTTTACTAGTTTATGCCCGCGGCTCCGCCCACGTATATGTCGGTTATCGAGACAATTTATAGCCTATGTGTTATCTTAATGTATCAGCCATAGTACTGTAAAGTTTCATCCAAATCCGTCGAGTAGTTTTTACGTGAAAGTGTAACAAATATCCATCCATACATACTTTCGCGTTTATAATATTAGTAGGATTTTACATCAGTCTGGGTGATGTTTCGGCTGTAGAAGTAATTGGAATAAGGACAGAATTGATAAATTTGAGACTAAGTTCGGTATTGTTAGACGATTGTTCTACCATATAAATTTACTAAATACTCTGTTACACTGTTATTGTATTGTCTTTTATTATAGTTGTATATTTAATAAAATATATAAAACATCTCTTTCTTTTTTCATTTACCATTACAAATGTCAGGTTAATACTTAGGTCAGGTCAGTATAGACTCCCTGATGGAAAGCATGAGCAGAATCCAAGAGTGGTGGTCATCCAGCTCATTATACTCATTGCGAATGTAGACAATACAGCATACCGTGGACCCGGCGGTGAGGTGTCACACCTCGGGGAAATGTGGCCACTGTAAACGACCCGGGACAGGTGACACCCCAGATGCGGTCTAGGGAATATCGTTTAAGGCGGGTCTGTGTTCCGCCTCTTACTGCGTAGAAAGGTGTGAGGCATGACAGCGTCCCCCCTAGGGGTGCCTGGTCACCCCGGGATGTACCTCAGTCGTGAGGTACGGCAGGGAGTCTCCAGAAGCCACCGATGCGTTCCTAGAGCTCCTCCCGATTGCTGAGGTGGTGCACCGCGGGCTTAAGTGTGTAGGCGTGTGTGGAGGATTCTCTGGGAGTTCCACACATGCCTTTCGTCTCCCCACGAAGGGTATACTGCGAAAACATTCCCCGCGTAAAAAAGATGTATCACAGTAGACATACAACAATTTAAAGGCACACATTGATTTTATTTAAAAATAAACTATCTGGATTTACAAACGCCCTATTCCAGCTTAAATAGCCATAGGCTTATTCTACGAGTGGAGACCCCTGTTATGTTCTTGCAAAATTGAAAACCCCAAATATCAACTAAAAATATTGTCCTATAAAGTTTTGTAGCCTTTTTTTTATTTACTGTGTTCGAGATTTATTCTTTCAGTCAAAATATTCTAACGGGCAAAAGCTAGTTCCTTAATATATGTACAACTAGGTTCTACAATTAAAAATAGGCACAAGACAAAAATAATAAAAAAAGCATCAAAGAAAGAAATAAGTATATTTAAGTATGTATATCAATACTGTACTATAACACTGCAAGGAAAAATTTTTCATTGGTGATGTTTACATTTTGTCAAAGTTAATAGACAGTTAAATCAAATATTGGTGGTGTAGTTACGATCAATATAGTATGAAAGATTGGTCCACGACTTCAATAACAAGATCTTTTATTTCTATTCTTAAGACCATCAGTTCGTGCACCACGCTCGACTTTTCTAGGTTTCTTACTAAAAGGCGTAATCGTTTCCACATACTGATCGAAACTGTATATAAAATAAAGCGAATTGATAATAAAATGAATAAATATTAACAATAAATTCATTACGATTTAGAGTAATTTAATTGTAGTTATGCGATGTGCAAAAATTTTAGCAGATATATTATAATTAATGATCAACTTTAGACAATTTATTATATTAGGCGATTATTATTTTTAAAACCAATGAAAAACTAATGTATTACAGAAAAAAATGGAATTTATCTGGATCGATACTAACAGGATGTTAAAAGTAGCATGTTTTGCAGGCGTCATAGATATTAATTTTCAGCCTGAATATTGCGTTTAGATTTCGTTGTTTAAATTTCTAATGCAAACGTTAGAAAAATAAACAAATCTAATTTAAGAATACAGTCTTGCTGTTAGAAAATAATTATTCTAATATTTATAACAGAAATCAATATTCGCAAAATCGCCTTTTCCCGATTTGAATCGATTCAGTTTGATACAGAGTTCCATTACAATTGTAGGATTAAAAAATTGTAGATGCTTTTAATTAATAATAAAAACAGACACATTTCACGTTACCCTTAAAGTAACCATACTCAGTGCAGCAGAATTTTACAGGTATACCGGACACCTGTTCAAGGAACTGAAAAAATAAGAATATGATATTTGTCGCCCGTTTGTATAAGTACCTGTACAATTTCAACAAGCAAAACTAAGTGTGGCAGTCTTCCCTGTTCAGGCGTCATTTGCAAGAGGAGACCTTGGCTTTAATTGAGAATTTGCACAGGTTTATCTCTACATGCATGTCCTCCAGTCAACTCAAGCTTACCTGACGGGTGAACTGTGCAGGCAGCCTACCAGGTACAACTTACTGTGTACTTGTATACCTTTATACATATAAGGCCTGCGCAGACCGAAAGGGGTGCAGCGGAGAGGATTCTTTCAAAACGCTTAAAAAATAAATTGTTATAAAGTGCATTTATGTGGGCCGAGGAAAGAACTCCTCTGTGATGCTCCGAGGTTTGGTCTCAAAGCGTTGGAATTCATATCTATTTTTGGAATATCAAAAAATATCTATTTATGAATTCAATGTATGTCGGTTTCCGCAGGCCTTTAGTTCGCATTATTTAGTATAGTTTTACTTTTTAGTTGATGCCAAAGTTAGACCACAGAGAGGAATAAGGTAGTCCCGAGTTAGCAGGAGAGTTAACAGGTGAAGCGGCCGGTGCAGTAGGAGTGCCCACTTGTCGACCGGCGCTGTTTGGGCCCAGCAGTAAAGTTGTGGAAGGGGGAACGCGTCTGCGTGACGGCAGGCTCCCTGAACCTGATAAAACAAGATGTGCTTTAATAGCCTTATTTTTTTCTTATTATACAATGCACAGCTGGCTAGATTTAAGCAAGTATGATACTAAATAAATAGTTTTGCTTGTTAATATTCAATAAATCTAGTAGGTTAACAGTGACATAAGTGAGGAATTTAGGGACGGGTCCTTTTAAAAATGTAGTAAAATACCTACTACGATTGTTTACTTTTTAAATTATATATTCTATTTTATCTACTCGATTTCTTAAAATTTCCAAACGTTTTAATATGCAGCATTATTATTTAGTATTTGTGGTAAAACAATTTAACTTTAATTTATATCTATTTTAAAAGATTTTTAAATAGATATACATAAATATATTACTAAATACTAATGAAAAAATTCACAGATAGCTAGTTTGATTAGCTAAATATTTCAGAACAATATTCTGTTAACAACATTAAATTTAAATTTACACTGGTTTTCAAAGAGTACATGCAACATCAATATTAACCTAACTGGTAATTAAATACAAGAAAATTAAAGTCAAAAATAGAGTGTTTAGGCTTTTCCTTTACGGAAGTACTTACCAACAATACTTACACACACTATAGCTACAAAAGGATCGTAAACACGTGTGAAATATTGTAACTACTCATAATTACAATAATAACATAACTTACCAGTTTCCGCTCCCTCGGGGCAGTACTTAATGGTGTGCGCCCTATCGCCAGTCGCACCACAGCGTGGGCAGCGAAAAGCTCGCAACACCGGGCACAGCACGCGGCCGCGCCAATCTTTCAGAGCATGTGATGAATAACATTCCTCGTTCTCTCCATTATTCTTACAAAATGCACACTCCTAGAAAAATAATAAAAATAACTTAATATGTCCAAAACCGCACTGATAGTTGTCTTGTGGGTTTGATACGCACATAGGACACAAATTTTTGTTCATAGTTTGGTTGTTATTTCTGTCCGTTTCTATTTTGATACACAGTATAATGTTTACAGAGGGGAGTAAGGACTGCTGTTTATAAATTAAAGTGTACTTATAGTGTAACTTACATTAGGTAAGGCACGACGCATTCGTCTGTCACTGCGGGCCTTAGCAACCTCTTGCAACAACTCGTACAATAGACTTGGACGAATTGAACGCAGTACAGAGAGTTGCTCTCGCGTTAGCATTGACACATAGTTATTCGCTGATGATAAACCTGCAAGAATAATAAATAAATTCTAGATTTACATTCATTTGAACAATATTCTAACACTTCACACTTAAAACAGATTATTAATACAGCTTCCCCTAGCCAAGTTGACAGTCTACAAATGTAAACAATGATAGAAAAGTAATAAATGTATGGGAATGAGGTCTCTCAACTCTAAGTCACAAGGTTAAAACAAAATAGCCAATAATACAAGGGAATAGAGACACGTTAGCCATTGTAGAAAGAGAGTTAACGCGAAACGCTTATATAACTAGGTGTAGCCTATAACAACATAATAATATTATAGCATGTAGTCGAGCAATGAATTCCCAGTTCAAAAAACTTAAGTTGTTTTGTATTTCCACAACTCAAATCATCTATTACGTTAACAAAATATCTTTCTAGAAATGTTTATTTCATTCCTATATTTGGAGTCTCTGAAATTAATAGTAAACATTGGACAGTTGCGCGTTTGCCTTTAAAATTCTTTATTGACTAAATATAATTTCAGTTCAGACACCTACACAGTAAGACATTCAAGAAATTTTCGTAACCTCAAAAAACAAATACATTGATGAATTCGTATGATATACTACCACACAAATTTTTTCTTAAGCTGAGTACACTTTTATACATGTCAGACAAGAAGTTGTTAGAAGACATATCTTAAATTGTAATTTAAGTAAAATGTGAATGCGAGATTATATACAAAAATAATATAATTCACTGCATACTCGTTAATTAAATCTTATATTTAAGAAAATTACATTTTCTTAAATCCCTTTATAAATAGCGGAGTTCCGATTTAACAAATATTTGAAAATCCAACCGAATTGAGAACCTCCTTTTGAGATTGGATTCGATTAAAAATAAAATTCTCAGTGGTGAATAATAACGTATGCCGAGTCGCAGACACAAGCTAGGTAAACAGTGGATTGGATTATTGTTAAGGACGATTGTACTCACTTTTAACCAAGAAGTCGAATGTATCCAACATTTCGTTGTTTCTAGAACTTTGCATGTTCATATTTTCAGACCAAACACCAGTAGGTGACGAATCTGTACGATTATATCCTAGAATCATATATTTTCAATCAAATACAGGCATCCATTATTATTATAATAGCTACGATATACATATAAGCTACGAACGTATATCGACTATTACCTGTAAAATAGTTATTCACGCTGTTATCATCATTGTAACCATCGGATCCATTTAAACGAATGTTTGATAACAATTCCTCCATTTCAGCGACAGAGGGAGCTGTTGAAATGCATTATTGTTAGAATTTATACCAAAATTGTCACAAACCTGTTAACGAACATAATAAAATAAAAAGCAATCGGCAAATGATGTTTCCCTTTTTAAATAAATTACTTCACTTAGAAGATAAGATAAAAATGTTTCCATATAATTTCATAGAGAAATATAAACTCACCAGAATCAGCAACCCTCGGCTCCTGCTGGCTAAGCATGTTTAACAGTTCGTTGCCCCCAAGACCTGACATCATAGGGGTCATTGAGGACAGTACTCCGTTCTGAGTACTACCCGCATTTCGTGTATCGGCAAACGCGTAGCTATCCTACACATACGACAAAACATACAGGATTCGCTTCAAGTTATTGACAGATTATTTACTAATATTTATTATACAACATACGTATATATATATAAATATAATAAATATATAATAAATAATAGAATAATATGTCACTAAAATACAGCATATGAACAAAATTTGGAACTAATGTTTTATTTGACTTAGTAGTTTTAAGTACCATTTCAAAATATAAGTCGAGTTTATTACAATTATATCTAAAGGCAACGCATAGGTATTTGAAAAACGGATATTTTATTTTATACATAAGATGGTGGGTACTTTACATATTTAGATATTGAACTTACTGTTGTTGTCGTGCCGTTAGTTTCTCCGGCTAAGGTAAAAATAGGCTTTTGCTCCTCAGTAGGATAGGTAGCTGATACAGTATCCATATTCTAATAATTCGAAACAAGCAATTTTTATTAGAAAACAAAATATGCTTCTCGTTAGACGCCGATAATAGAAAGGACGTTGATCGCCGCTGGAGCACAATTTATACTTAGAACATTTTCATATATATACAAACATAAATATACGTAGTAAACTTGTTCTCAAACGTTAAGGAACATCTACCCACAGTCTAGTAATTTTCGAACTCAAATTGTGTGTACCTACAGCGATTTAATTATTAATGTTTAGAGATAAACTTGAATTTTTCTAGTCACTGAGACAATACCGAGTGTCTAATTTTTTAACGCTGCTATGATCATGATGATGTTGTTTTTTTCCAATTGTAAGTATAATATTTTTGAATTGAGGGTAGTCGTTTGGTAATTGTTCGTTAGCTGTGCGCAAACCTTATCTGGTTTATTCTAGATCAGTTATCACTTATTACAGAGATATTTAAATGCTTGCACAGTAAAATAATTTAACGAACTTTGCAAAACAATGTTAAATTTCTTCTTCTTCTTCTTTTGATGATATGGCAATCAGCCGGATCAGCAATTTCAGCCAATGTCAAGTATTTCAAGTCTTCAATTCTAAGTCTTCGAGTCTTCAAGTCTTCGTCGTGATGGAATTAATAAAAATTAAAAAATATAAAAAATGTGGATGACATGAAATGGGGACCGTCTTTAGCAAAAACAAAAAACGATTCTCCAATGATAAATTTCATGTTGAGGATTTTAAAAATGTTTTCATCGAAATATTAAGCGTTAAATGTTTTTAAAAAGTATGAATTAAAAAGACTAATTTTTAAAATTATAAAACAACTGTTTGTCTTCATACCGCCAATTCCATTTACCCGATAAGCGCAACAGCTCATAAGAATTGACTAGACTTACAAATAGAAAGAACTATTAAGTTTAAAGAACATAGGTTATTAAATAATGCTATCAGTCTAACAATTTATGAGCCCGCATCTATATTATTATATCTAACAATCCGAAATCAATTTATTTTTTGGAACTTCAAGTAGGTTTTACTTATATTTTTTGTAATTTGTTTTTCGTAATGTAGTTTTCGATTAGATTAGGTGAAGCTTGAAATATTTCTCATAGGCAAGTAGGCTATCGTTGAGACATTTCTTGGAATGACCCGTTGATAACTAAATAACTTTAACCCTTATTATCAAACATTTACAGTGATGATGATGGTATCTAAAAACATCATAATATAACTTGCAGAAAACGCAATAACATTATCTAATCATTGTTATCGTATCAGTCAAAACAACATGAAAACATTACGTCTTTGTTACAATCGTCGAAATCAAAACTAAATATATGATGACGTATTATTTACATCTTTAGATAGTGCAAAGTGATATTGTCGTGCGGATACAGATGCTAGACGGTTTTTACGATTACCTCTGTATTATGACATGGAATGTATGGTGAACCACCGATTACTATTTAATATAATGTAACCGTTATGTTAAAATCAACGAGCTCATCAGTGCAACCAATATTGTTTTTGCAAAGAATGCTCGAGCGTGGCCTTGAAGGTTCAAGGTAAGGTAATAATAGTCGTACTCTTAGACATCTGTTTAGCCATTCAATGCTTTGACTGAGTCTGACTTTTGTTAAATAAACTTCCAGTTATAAATATAAAGTTCCATAACAATTCAAGCGAATAGAACGAATAAACACTTTGAGAAACTTTAAATTCTTTTTTTTTACCTTCTCCAATCACTTAACTTGGCTTAGATAAAGTTAAGTTACAGGCCTGTGTCTGTAACTGCAATTATTGTAAGATGTAGGGTACCAGTGATCGACATGATAACTTTTCTAGAAATTCTAGAACTTATCACTTGACAATATGAATAAGAAAACAATATAGTAGGCAAATTCGCAGTTGAGTTACCTGATGGTTCCAACACTAGGAACTTTAGGGTTCAATCAATCAATTACGAAAAGGTAAGCCCTTTGTTGTTACTAAATATATTTATCTCAACCGGTGAGGTGCATCAAAAGATATCTTAACATCCCTTTTATTTGACGCTCTGGTATGACTTTATTTTATATTATTATGTACAAATGAAACATGGATCGAAAACTTCTACATTAGGTTTAGGCAACAAATCTAGTTAAGAGCACAAAATCGGAAGACTTTTTAATGACCACAAAGTCGGACAAATATGTTAATTTCTGTTTTTAACTTTTGCTTTAAGTTTTCAAGTCAGATTCAAAATCAAAATCAATTATTTATTGAAATTTATAAACGTCAAATAGAAGCTGCAGTTAAACATCATAGATCAACACAAACAGACGCCACAGCATGTGCTGTATACTGCCTGTTTGTGTTGATGTATAACTTCCAGTTTTCAAAATGCATAGAACCTTACGAGAAGAATACTGGCAGAAAAACTTATGATATATTTAATACTTAAAACTTACTCTTTTTAAAAGTTAAATATAAGTCTGAAACGAACTGCTGATACTTATCTATTTTTCGGATAAGATGCCTATGCTGCCTTGTGTGTTGATTGATACTGCTTTATTTATAATATTCCACCTGATGAGATAAAAAACAAACTCTTATTCCTATATAATACATAAAACTTGCTTATACCCTCAAAAACCCGCGTGCATCTTGGATAAACCGATTAAAAATAGCCCTATGTCCGTCCTCAACAATCATCGTCTCTCCATTTTCCATGCTAAAATTTATTGTAATCAGTACAGCGGTTTTAGTCGTTACCGTGTAACAGGCAGACAGATAGAGTTAGTTTCAAAATAATAATATTGGTATGTATTATATGGATTAGTTCATTGTAATAAAATGTGGGTAGATGTTACTCGATCGCTTTATTCGTATCGAATAGTAGCAGTAAATTGACAGTGGTCGTAAGAATCAACGGCATCACTACAAAAAATCGCCTTGGGCGATCGCACTTAGATTTTTAAACTACTCAACGGATTTCAATGCAATTTTTAGAAATAGATAGAGCGATTCAAGAGGAACGTTTATATAATTAACTAGAAGCGCCTTCGGTGTTACCAACGGTTGTTATAGTTATAGTATATAATAGTAATGATAATAATAGTTTCCAAAGTATAATTCTTAAAATAAAATCGCAGCTTGTATACCTACGTTAAATAGTCTTTAGCGGTTATCTAATTGTTACAGACTAGTAAAAATTTAAATGAGCGAACCGTGTCATTTTGATTTGGAGAATCCCAATTTTAAGATTAACCTAGCCTTTAGCTATTAATGTTTCGAATAACTACTCAATTCCCTTCAATACGTTTCTAGAATTATTGTTAAGGTTCCTTAGCGAGTTGATTTCTTGTTATGTCTTGAAAATAGTTAAACCTCCTCCTGTTCAACAGAAAGAACGTCTTCTCAAACTAATTTTATTCTGAATGGTATGTAAGGTCAAAATGAAAAACAAAAGAAACGTAGCATTTAGTCATTTATTTTGAAAGTACTACATTTAAAAAAATAATTCTACATTAATTCAATACATTTTATTATGAAACTTCATTGAACTTCATTTAAAAAATACAATAATTATCAGAGTTCATAATTTCTACTTTAAAAATAATAAAAAATATAAAAAAAGGAACTTTAAAACGACGCGCTAGTCTTTCTCCGTCGGCAGGTTATTTATGACATACACTTATTTAAAACTATAGGTAGTAAGTACTCTTATTATAATTATAGAATTTAAAGAGATGCAAATAAAATGGTGGATCTAATACATTTGAAATAACGGATGTGCTTAGGCCGAGGCTAATTCAATCAGATGCAGGTTATGAGTAAAATATTAACAAAGTCAGTACTCAATATTGTAGCTATATTCATATTATCTAGGTACTCAAAAATTTATAATGCAATTATCACATGTTCACATATTAACACAGAATAATTTGGTAAATTAAAATTAACAATAATAATGACAACGTTTACATTATATCAATTCAATAACATTTCATTGCCAAGGCACCATTAATGTATTAATATATATTCGTAGTCAACATATTATAGGTATTATTAATCTTTATAGTCATAGAAGAAAGAAGAAATCCAATGAAAAAAGAGCTCAATTTTGTCGATTACATTACGAAAAGCAGTTTGCAATCTAAATTAATTGGAAGTTTCGTCAGGCAGGGAGAAACCTGTGTCATAATTTTAGTATGGTTGAATTGATCGAGAGAATTACATACCTGTCATGCCCTATTAATTGTTCTTTATCCTTAAATCAAGATATGTCTGGATGATTTATTGTTAGTTAATGATATGAGATGACGACTCGGTGGGTTGAGATTTTGCGACGTCGGTGAACAGAGCGACGTTCGCGTGCGTGTTAGCTGTCCGTGGGGACTTTGGGCTTCACGCAGCGATATTCTAACGTGTTCGCAGAGGTGTTGTCTACGTAGAATTCACATACTGTGTCTGGACTGCACACACAACTGCCAAGAGATATTTACAAATTAATCATTGTTTTATAGGTGCGATAAGCCGATATAAAAAGATGCGTTTTTATGTACCAATGCTATTCTCTATAGAAAAGACGAATGTAATGTTCTTTTTTTCAAAATTTATATTTTAATAAGTTGTTTGTAATTTAAATCTAAAAAGATTCAATATATTCATGATTCTATCAGTAATTCCAGAATCCAGTCCGCTGCTGCTTGTTACGGATAATGTCTATTTCTAACCAAGGAGCTGTAGCCCAAATCAAATCTAGACAATCACATTACATCTAATCTAAGCACCACCAATCTAGCACCATCTAACAGCACTTGTAATCTAAGTAACCTAACCTTAAGATTTAATTCGGTATATAAGAATAGTTTGAAGAAACACGTCGGTGGGTAGTCTGAAAAGTTATCAACCTAACTATGATACAAACAAGATAATTTTTTTCTTATTTATTGTACTTTTCCACATCTCTCTATTGAATTCTACATACTTCTAGCGATGCACAATGCAAATGCAAAGCTGTACATGTACATACTACGGATAGGTACTCGTCTGTGGCATCGTAGCTAGCGAACTGATGAACCGAAATCGATTTTGTTTTCATTTTGTTTAAATGGTGAATTAGTCGGCAGTGTTAGCTATGTTTTATGTAAAATGTTTCAGCCATTAAAGGAAAATTTGGAGTAGAAAAGGCAATAAAAAACGAATATTCATGAATACCCTCGAGTTGGATATCAAATGAAAAGGCTGTTTAGGTTTTTACGTTGATGATTTTTAACAGACTTCAAAAAAGGAGGTGGCTATCAGTTCGAGTATATTTTTTTATATTTGTTACCTCATATCTTTCGACTGGGTGATCATATCTTTGAGGATTTAGTTTTTTTTTTATTTGAATGCTGGTTCTTCTTGTGTGGACCCGTATGGTCTAGTTCTTGAAGTCTTTTAGGCCATATAGTACCCATTTGTGATTATAGGTAAACTTACTAAGTATTAGTGATGTTTAATTCAACTTTGTCGTAGTGAGGGTTGTAAATCGACCAGCCGCAGGATGTCGTAGGCGCACAGTACACTGTAGTATTTTTTTCATGCTTTTCTTCGCTGGACTCCATTCGCTGAAATAAAACGCCGTATTATTATTAACATAATTAAGGTATAAATATAATGTGATGGGCCCGTTGGTCTCAAGGTCTTGTAGTCTTTTCACATCCAGGACCAATATTTTGTGATAAGCATAAACATTTGTTCTGTCCGAGTGTAATTTATCATTAATATATATTTAGAAATAAGTAAGTAAGTATACAGCGTCCGATTACTATAGTAACTACAGGCCCTGTCTAGTTTGCGATCGCAGTTCGATCGTGCCGTGTTTGAGATGTACTTATGTAGTATATTTGTTATAATAAATGAGTAGATACGATCTCCGTCACCCAGAGTCTTGACCCCTCAATTAGCCGATCCCTATCCGACACGACGGAAAGAGATCAGGCGCAGGACAGAAGGCTTTACGTGCTCTCCAGGTCTCGATGGTCCCCAGTCCCCAAGAGACCCCAGTCCCCTAATTAGAAAAACTCATTTTGGGTTCGATTCCCGGGTCGAGGAAAAGAGTAACACTCTTAAGCCTGTTAAAACGCGGGAATCGAAATCTCTTGATCGGCAGTCGCATACGCTAACTACTAGACCAACGAGAGAGAAAAAAAAACAAAGCAGTCATGAAGACTGCAGAGAGAAGTAAAAACTTGAACGACGTGACAATGACGCGATTTTGGCATTTTTCACCCTAAAAATACACATACATATAATGATGTATACATAGTATACATATAGCTCATAGGAAGCGTTCGGTGACAATGACGCGAGTTCCATGATTTTTGTTCAATCAAAAGGTGCTCAAAAAATCTCAAGAAATTTTCACTTCAATAAGTAAATATTGTTAAAAATAAATCCTGTAAAAACAAATTCCTGTAAACATTAAGTTTGATTGACGTATGTCATATTTAACGATAGTACCTACACGCGCCAGAGAAAAAGTAATGGCTTCAAGTCATTTTTTATCTGCAAGAGTTGTAATGAAAAAAAAAGACTCAGAATAACAATGTGTTGTTTACACAAAGTGATGTCCCACGTGGGATTTGGACCGACAACCCAACCAACACCACGCAGTAGAAAGCGGCGCGGTGATCCGCTTAAACCACTAGGCCGAGACCATAACACCCTTTTCCTTCTATCTTTTAACGCATGATTTTCGTAAAAATGAGATACAAAGTTTTGCTTCATTTTATATATATATAGACCAGTAGTTAATCAAATACAATGCGAACTCTTAGCTATTTAAATCAGCCGCAGGGATATCAGAATTGCTATTAAACTTTTATGGAGGCACAAAGACTAAACTCGAAATCAATCAGATTGGCTATGCAAACTAAAGTACGGTTACGGTACTTAGAAAAAATATTTACCTAATGTCCCTAAGAAATGCATTAAATCCTACACCTCATGTTTTTTAACTATTCTACTAGTCTCTCTTCTACTAGGCTCTTATAGTTTCGTTATGTTGATCTGCCCGTTCGTCCGCATTTTAGCCTAGAAATTGCCAAAATAGTATTAAATAGCTGTAATTGATCATGTATGCTGGTTAAATACGTCAACGAACTGGTAAAATAAATTCGAAAAATTATTTGAATTTTTTCGGGTACACGTAAAGTGGGAATTTAGAATTATTTTTGTATTTCTCGGCTGTATTATATTTCAATTTGCGTTCTAGAAATATAAAACATGAGTGGTAATTTAAAAGTTAAAGTCTTGCTTGAAAAATCTGGGAAAATACATGATGACACATGCCTACAGTATAACAAAATAAAATGACTAAGTTAACGGTGTTATTTTATAAGCAATAACCTAGATTCAATATATTTCATTTGCTTATTACTTTTTAGTTATTTTTTCGCCTGTTGCTACCAGTGCCTAGAGGAAAAGAGTTAAGGGGTTTTCTATGATAAAATTTTTGTAAGGTACGTTTGTTTCGGAAGTACTTGTTATTGAGGTGAAACTAGATGTCGCTACTCATTGTTCCTTTTGCCATCTCACGAGCCCATTTTAAAAGTCATTTACCGTTAAACTGTAAAATTATACAGCCCTTTCAGAGTCAACCTATGTAACCTGTCGAAAGTTACAAAAGGATATACACGGAACCCTTCATTTATAAAACATTATAATGTGAGTACATTTTAAATTAAAAACATTCATTCAATTAAAACACGAAGTGACATTTATGAAGGTTAAATTGAAGTTACAGATAAAAACCATAGATCGGCACAAACAGACGCCACAGATGTCATCATCATCAACAACCCATAATGTCCCACTGCTGGGCTCGGGGCTCCTCTCCGAGAGTGTTAAGGCCATATGTTAGCCACAGATGTAATGTACTGTTAAAGAAATTTATATATGTATTCTATTCAGACCGGTGTGTATATTTTGTATCAGGCATAACGGAATTTTATTATTATGTACTGTAAAACATTTAAATAATCGAAAAAAACAATTGAGATGTAAAATCATGGGATGCCTTGATCAACCGGGTATGAATACACAAAACATACTTGTCTGATTGTGAGAAATGTAGTACAGAGCACATTCTAGTGTTTTCTTTGAAGAAAAATTGGCGGTTGTCAACATTACTTACATTTATGGACTAATTTATATTACTATTTATATTATTTTCTCTAAATAGGAAATAATTTTTCTCCAACGAGACACATGCAAGATCAGCATGTGTAAATTATATGTGTACATTTTAAATTCAATTATTATGTACATAATACTACAAAAATTGTATCGTAATACCAGCGCTGTAGTCACACTTGCTACAGCAGTATGCTAGATAAGAGCCTTCTCTGGGAGCGCACGGGGCAAAACAACACCTTGTTATTTTCTATTTTACGTCCGCTTAAAACCGCTTATTGTCCTGGGTATGTCGGACTAAATATTTTTTTTTCTGTTCTTTTGCTTTCTAATAATATTTTAGTAAGTTTTTAAGTACTTTCTCAATTTCAGTAATCGATTTTAGGTCTTCTTGGATACGAGTATATTTTCTGGCCTTTAGACCATTAATGGGAAGTTCGAAGTATCAATGTGTAATAGAATAAATGGATTGTCAAAGGATTAACAAGGTTTCTATCTCTCAACTCCAAAGGGCCGACTGAAGGTGTGAAAATATCGAGGAAAATTTTTAGGCGTAAGATATGTCCGCCAATGCGATGTTTAAATATGTATGTAAGCCCAACGGAAAACAAACTTCTACGAAATTTGTCGAGATAATAGATAGTAACTGAAATTTTATACTTTGGCTATTTTATTTTCACATGCTGGACGTCCGTCTAGACCGCATAAACCGCTATTTGGGCCAACCCTCAACAGATTTCAACAAAGATTTGAAAACGGCGCATTACAGGTTACCGTCGAAAATTTTTTGATTAGAAAAACTTGCTTTACAAAGTACCTTCAAAATTGTTTTATTAAGTTAAAGAAAGTCTAAAGAACTCCCGTATTAGGAATAAATCCTGTGTAGCGGAGACTTTACTGGCGTACACGAAACGGACACAAAGAACACCAGACTAAGAACAACAATTTGTGGATCGCTAAGCAGTTGTCCCATGTGGGGTTTGAGCTCAACACTCAGACTAGAAAACGGCTTAAACCAATTCACTATTCGTACAAACGCATCATTAAAAAGCCTAATAAAATATTCCTTTCAGCGCAATACGGTATTTATTTTAAAGTATGAAATACAAAATCCTACTAATCTCTCTTTCCAATATTCTTTTCTTAGAAAAACTGTTGTATTCCAGAAAACATCCATCTGGAATAAAAAAACATTAGGTATTGATTCTCAATTGTTTTACATTTATTACTAAGAAGCAATTATTTAATGCAGGTATTCAAGTTATTCACTGTAGACCACCCACTTTTAATAGTTTATAAATTAACATATGTAGTGACTTTTAAAAATAGCCACAAATGCGTACAATTTTTAATTTTCATTGATAATAATTAGTCTGGATCATAAATTGTAAGCAATTTCGTCAAGCCGAGATTTTTAAAGATAATCATCAGTATCATCATCACCTTAGAAGCCCAAATAAGGAAAATAAGACATAATTTACCAGACACTTAGTAGTTTTTTATGTAAAAAGCTTCGTCAAATCAAGAGTAATAACACATTTAGCACGTTTCATCTTCATCATCATCATCATCACCATCATCACCAACAGCCTTTAACAGTCCACAGCTGGACATAGGCCTCACCTAAGAAATAAATTTTCGTTTTTGGATATACAACTCGGTCTAGACAGGTTGTTATCAAAAGTTTGGCACGTTTAACAGACATCAAGGTACTTATAAAAATAGAATTTTAAGAAAACTATGAAAAAAAGATTCAACGAAAAACAGATGTATACAAAGATTACTGTGTTTTAATAATGAAAGATAAAGATTCATAACATTATGATATTATGTGCAATAAATTTATTACGTACTCGACTAACTTATAGCAAAGAGGTCAATGTAATTAATTGATGTTCTTTATCGATGTATTTAGTGAACCGACGAAAAGTCAGACAGATTTCATATTAGAATTTATAGAATGTAGTTATTGCGTATGGCGTGCGTATTTATAAGAATCGCATTTTTTTACACCCAAGAAAGTGTAACCTGTTAAATTTAAAGTAATCCATCAGTAATCTCCTTATCTAGAAAAAAATTACGTTACCTTTGATTACTTTTAAACACCTACCTCTGTTTCAAAAATGTGTCTAGATTATTAAGCGCACTTTTTCTAGACAGTTAACAGATTTAGCTTTCTTCCAAGGCCAGGGAAAGTATTGACAGATATTTTAATGAATAATAAAAGGAAACAAAGTACTATTCCTTTACACATTCGTGTATTCATAAATATCAATGTGTAAAGGGATATACCCGAAGTTATGTCTTTCTTAGTTCTATTTTGCAAAATAAACTTTACGTTTAAAACCAGGTTCAAGATAAGGAATGGTTTATCTAAACTGCAAATGTCTTTAAAATTTTAAATTAAGAACATGAAAGTTAATCTGATATTAAATTACACTTTATCTATTAAACCTTTCATCCAATTTCGACTTGGTATCTACTAAAATATCATTTTAACTTATAAATTAATACATTACACGCTAACCACGATAAACGTTTGTCACCAAAACATAGAAGAAAGTATTCGTTTACTTATCCTATTTTTTCACCAAAAAGCACTTTCAAAATCTACTCACCCTCATAGTGGGAACTCTGGCAGCACCCATGACGCAGGTGGCCAAAAGAAGTATCATCCACCCTTGCTTCATTATCACAACTTCGCTTCTAGTCAATTGAAAAATGTGTACTTGAAAAAAAATCAGCTAAGCGAGCTCAGTAACCCAGTGTGGAGCGTGGTGGAGTGGTTGCGAGTAGCGCGCGCGCCTTTATAAGTACCCACGCGTATCGTTTGCCGTGAAGAGGAATCGAGCTACCTACTACGCTATAAACATTTTAGCTGTGACTCAACTCTCGACACGCTATCAACGATATTACTACGATGTATCGTCCAGAATCACTCTCTACTACGCGATACAACAGCTTTGTTATCGTTTGTGATTTAGTCATGAAAATACATCAATGAATATGTATATGATAAGTATACGGCGGTTGAGTCTAAGTAAATCTTGTACGTGTTTTTTTTTATTGAATAGAGGGTAAACGAGCATACTTATCGCCTGATGGTAAGTGATAATTGCCGCCCATGGACACCCGTAACACCAGAGGCGTCACAAGTGTGTTGCCGGCCTTGGGGGATGGGGAGGGGGATGAGGGGAAGGCTTGTATTGTGGGCTTCCGGTATCCTTACTCACTCGGTGAAATACAGCGCAAGCGCTGTTTCACACCGGTTTTCTGTGAGGCCGTGGTATCACTCCGGTCGAGCCGGCCCATGCATACCGAAGCGTGGCTCTCCCACGACTGTGTGTGTTACCCTTAAAACGGTAACAGTCAACTCTTAAAATAAGGTATTATGAATGGTATTATTTTTTAAACGAGGATTTCCTTTACTGAGAAGTAAATTATATAGAGATCCGGATTTCATTCGTATTTTTTTATTTATGCCCTCAAATCTCTGCTTATGGCTGTCAACTTTACGATATATCTAAGCTTTGTTTTTAGTGACGGGGAGAAAAGTCCGCAGGAAAAAACACTGGAGCCAGCAGTATGTGGTGTTTCCACCTCTGGTGTCCCACTCGGTGAGGACCCAGATCATGTTATTTCAAGTCCTCCCCGAATCGACGCCGTGACCTGTCCTTATCAAGCCCTGTCCCGGGGAACTTATTCCCCCATGAATCCCGTCGACGTTTCCTATCGCCGATGGGATCTCCTTCACTCGGAATCCGCCCTTTCACGATCCCGTTCAGCGGTCTGTTTTTGGAGCATAACAGCTTCGCCAAAACAAACAATTGCGCCCCAGCTCTCCTCACCTACCAGCATGGACTTCGTGTTCAGACGCCCTTGCAGGGCCGTCGCTTCACGTCCGATCTTACTCAAATAGTCACCGAAGCAAACATGCATACTCGGTGAGTAGTGTCAGAAGGTAGGTGACGCAGCCTAACTTGTAAAATACTTTCCGACTGTCAAGAGTCAGTTTTCTGTGGTCTATGACGTATTTAACAAGCTGCCAATACCTGCGTGTTCAATTAAATTGTTAGTCAGGTAAAACCGTTATATTTTAACGTTTTTGTAAGTAGGTACATTATTAACTAACTCATATAAGATTTTAATAGTATTTGATGATGTCCTTGTGACGCAATTTGGTATTAGGTTTGGATATTCCCCTTTATATTATTTTGCTTTTGTTTTATGTACGATACAAAGTTCGTAGCGGTTTATAAAACGGACAGTCATGCAGACCAGTATCGAAATTGTGGGTAGATAAATATTCCTTATCAAATCAATATAGGGCAACTAAATGCTTTGAGATGCCCTTATTCCGTTAATTTTAATATAATTTAAGTTCTGCTTTTGTTTCTAGTTACTTATGACGAGCCGTCACAAGTTTCAGAGGCATTAAACTATTTATAAATAACATAACAGGATTTAACTGCTATTGTTGATGTAAAAGAAAAATTAGTAAAGGGTTAACTTTTAAGCTGTTCATCCATACATCTATACTTTATCCATACTGATTATATAAATTTGGAAGTAACTGTCTATATGTATATTACACTTTCACGGTTAAACCGCTGCACTGATTTAAATGATATCTGGCATGAAGATACTTCGATTCTTGAAAAAGGACACAGACTATTTTCACTGCGACAAACGATATATACGCAGACGGAGACGCGGGCAAAATCTAAAACATTTATAAATTATTTTAATTGTATTATTTACGAACTTATTAGTTTTTCTTTATAATAATCATCGTTAGGAATAAATTATGTGGGACTTAACAAACATACTTTGTAACGGACTCAAAAACCACCCGGACTTAGAACAATAATTTGTAAATCACACAGTGTGGTCCTCTGTGGAGATTGAACCCACAACACTCAGCGCAGTAGAAAATAGCGTGACGACCGCTTTAACCACAACATCATCCCTGCAATTTAGAAGGTTTTTTTTTACAATTATATTATCTAATCTATACAAAATTGTTTTAGAAAACAATCATAGCAAAGAAGTGTGTAATGTACCTAACTAATATCAGTCTAACCAAAATGCCGAAGCGGTTTATGAGTTCGAACAAACGATATTATACTATTTTATTAAAATTGACGCAACTACTTATACCAAAAAGAGCGGAGGATAAGATTACTCAAGTCAAGTTAAGTAACGGTACGCATTGCGAAACAATAAATGCTCTATATGTATGTTTTTAAGTTCCAGTTTTAATGATTAGGGTGTCAATAGATTCGTAAAATTGACCCGAGTGACAGGCGTGTAAAAGTTTTTAAGCAATAATTAATAACACAATTTTAATGTACCATAGTGCTTGTGTTTAAATTGGTGTTCTAATAGATGTAACCAAAAACTAAACGCAAATGTAATATTATTAGTTAACATGTATATGTCTTTCTAAAATTTCTATTCATTGTTTTACAGAAAAGAACTTCCGAAAACATGTACTGATTAATTGATTATTGAGCACCATTAAAATAAATACAAGCATTAAACAGCGATTCGACCGTTTGTTATAATCTCCTATTAAACATTTTCTCTTCTGTTTACGAACAAGAGATGGTCCATTACGTTATTTTACTACAATTGCATATGTACTCTGAGCAAAACCAACATCTATTCGAACTGCTTCAATATTTTCTTAATTTAAAAATGTTAAAATACTACGAACCAAATAATGTTTAAACAGATTTATCCTTCGTGGCGCGGTAACATAATAAATCAAATTTGTATTAGTCTTCTTGGAACTAAAGTTTTAATATTTTAGTATTTGAATAAGCTACAACTTCAGCTTTGTTTGACCAAAGCCACAAAAATTATGTATTTATCTGATGAAATTGGGTTCATAGAGTATAAAAAATGCTACGTATTTATTTTGATTTTTAGAGCGAGATTAATAGTCAATTAACAAAAATGAATCAATCAATCTACAACCCATAATGTCCCACTGCTGGGCTCGGGTCTCCTCTCAGGAGAGGGTTAAGGCCATACGTCCCCACGCTGGCCAAGTGCGGGTTGGGGACTGGCAAGACAACGTTGTGGCTACGTAATCTTACCGTTGGATGTTTTTAAGCCGCCCGAAGGCCTCCAACTAAGTTTCACGACTGTTATCCTATGGTAACAACCGGGACTGACTGCTTAACGTGACCTCCGAATCACGGAGACGCTCATGGTAACATGCCACCAGCGGTCACCCATCCAGGTACTGACCGCGCCGTCGTTGCTTGCCCTCGCTGATTGTTTCTAATCACCGAGTGCAACTGGGCTATGAGCGCCTCTTAAATCCAAAATGTTAAGTTGAACATATCTCGGCAATCAGAGCGAGTTACGTCACTATGTATAAAGATTACTTTGTTCGTATATAATCGACGATCACTTTACTGTTTTTAATAAGCTAAAATTGATACTGGTTGACGAATGGTGACGTCGCGTCTGCGACGAGACGAGATTTACGTTTATTTTGTCTGAAAGTAATAGACAATTAGAGAGGCTTATGCCCAGTAGTGCACTGCGATAGCCTGTATATCATCGAAACAAGATATATTATTAGCTTAACGCGTATATATTTGTCGTATATTATCTATAATAAAAATAATATCACCCTCGTTTTACAAAAAAATATTTGCAAAAACATGTACTAAATAGTTAATTGGCCATGGAAGCATCACTGAAGACTACAAGCAGTAAAAAGCTATTCGGCCGTTTTTTACAATCTCTTATTAAACATTCTCTCGTCTGTTTATAAACAAGAAACATCCCATTGCGTAATTTTACTACAAACGTTCAGTGGATGACGTGTGATAAAACTTTAGGCAGTTCCTAAAGATCACAATTTTTCTCCGAGTTTTAAAATTTTGCTACTTCCACACCAAAACAAACCTTTGAAACGCTTTGAACGGGGTATTAATATATGATTTTTTTAAAACCTGCACATACCAACTTAACGTTTTTATTGTGATCAATTACTAGCTCTTGCCCATGGCTCCGCCTACGTGTATGTAGGGCATAGTGGTAGCCTGTTTCCATCATCGGGTATAAAGGTATTTCGGTGCCAAATTTCATTGAAATCAGTGCAGCGTAGCAGACATACAGACAGACAGATCACTTTTAAATATAAAAATATTAGCAAGAACTAGCTTTTGAACGTAGCTCCGTCCGCATACATGCCGGTTATCGTGGTAAAAAGTAGTTTATGTCCTCCAAATGTCATTGAAATTGGTGCCGTAAAAGCATAACAGGCAGACAGGGTTACTTTAACATTTATAACATAAGTATGGAAGGTTCTTTAAATATTTGCGAACTCGTACTTTGTAAAACTTTACGATATTACTTTCAGGTTCAAAATATTATATTAGCTCATTTTATACTTGCGATACTGATTTTAACCGCTCACTGAGAATACCAATTGTTTGCCGACGCCAAAGGTCGACAGGCAAGTTCTTTCACATACATTACTCACTGGTGTAATGATATAGAAAGATAACGAAGGTCTAGATTTGAAAAACAAATTGGTATATACACACATCCAATTGAGAGGACAGTAAGTAGTGTGGTTTGTAGATTGAAGTCCATATACTCACCTCCTACGTCTAATATCAAAACTGGATGCAGGAGCGTTATCGTTAATAATTAACTGTTTCGATAGATCGAACATGTTTACAAAGATTGACCTATCTCTGCGATTTATGATTATTGTAGCTTAAGAAATACAATAACATGTACCCGAATGATAGTTCTTTTGAATAATTATCATCTCACTATTTCCTATTCATGCGAGGGTTTTACTTTCAGCGATATCCAGGATCAATTTCTTTCTTGTTTTTTGACAAGTATTAGCTTTCGAAAATAAAGAACAAATACTATTCTATGGTAAAAGACAGCTAGCGATGGTATTGAAAACTGTAGAAGTGTAGATAGTCCGTGATATGTCGCATTAAAATGACAAATCAAAACGTTCTAGTCATTATCTTTATAGTTTATAAAATAAGTACATTAAAAACGATAAATGAAACAAAAAAAGATTTACGTAACAAATTAATAAAGAGAGCTTTAATTCTCGGTATAATTTATACCTGTTGACCGAATGCACGAACTTCCAGAATAGACCCGATGTTCTTACCAGACACATTATTCAACGATAATGATAATTGTCCATTATTCAGTATCTCTCTGTTTTTGAATTCTGTACTCACGATCTGATCTGACATATAATTTTGAATTGTCATAACAATGTGTGATGTCATTATACTTACTATAAATGCCCCAAATACTACGCTACAAACTTACAACTCTAACTCAGTTGAATGTTTGTAGTTTGCTGTTATTACATTGTTTAGCTAAAAACACTCACCAACAAAACAATTAGGTCAGTATTTATTATTATGATACTTCTGGATTTTCTGAGGTCAGACTTAGAAATAAAATTATGATCATTTTTCTATTTCGTCTTATCCAGTAAAAAAATTAAAGAATTGTCTGTTTTAATTCTTTCCCTTTCTATTTTACAACTACTTACTATTAACTCTTTTGATTTTTCAGGGCCATAAGAAAGACGAAAAACAGTAGATACATACACACATAGTTAAATTTACAATATGGTGCACACCTCAAAGTTATGGGTCAATTTTGTTTCAATTTTTTGCTAGCAATGTTTTCATACAAAAAATCTGAACATAATAGTTTTAACCATAACTTTCGAGAACTATTAATGATCTTATCTATAATTTGAAAAAATCTTTCCACCGTTACATTTTCAGTACATGATTTTTAGATAAATTTCATGAACTTGGCAATATCCCAGTATTCTAAATGGCAAGGCAACCCCAGAGGCAAGTAAATAAGTAGGTACTGCATCATCAACAGCCTTTAGCAGTCCACTGCTGCTTTTATGCCTCTCCTTTCAAAGTCAGTTTTGGGCTTCCATACAGCATAGGATTTTTAAAAATTTCCTTCTCTTCGCAGTGCTGTTCACCTGTAGGGTTTGCTACCTTAGTTGGCTCGTGCGACGACATCCACTTGATGAACAGAAATGGTGATATCCCGTATTTTAATCCACAGTCACCACACGAACAATATCTACCTATCCATCTTTTACTGAATTAGTTTTCATTAATTTATTTTGGAGTCTAAAAATACTCACCCTCATTTAATTCATCAATTGGTATTTAGATCTTTTACCTATGTATATTTTATTTTTTTTAAATGAACTAATAATATTCTAAAATAAAGCATGTATACATACTTCAAAATATCTCCTACTGAAAAGTGCAAAGTGCCTAGCAATGATAAGAAAGTTAACTTATGACTAAGGCCTGTATCATAAAGGACCTCCGAAGTATCTGATTACTTGAAATTAATTTTAAATTTATATCAAAACTCAAGCTTCATTTAATAGAATGCGTTTTAAGTTTCAATTGAAACTCGCACCAAGAACTTATTTATTTGTATGCGGTTGGTAGGTACCTATATCATAGGTTTGTAATTTCTGCGATAAATTACAATTCGTGATACAGCCGGCTTTACGGAATAAGGAGGTTATGCCCACGGTTATAAAGCCTCAATTCAAAGTCCATTCATAAACGTTATGCTTTAGGAAGTTTCAAATAATTATGACACACGTTGTGTTCTTTCGGTTCTCAAAAATCTTATATTTTACCAAACTTATTCCCGGTGATTGTTCTAATGTCGACGGGCAACAAGATAGTGCTTAGCCTGCTTGACTTGAGTCTAGATCAATAGGTATATGCAAAACTAATTCCCGCTACTCGACATGCTATGGCAGTTCCACAGAAGCGAAAATTGTCACTTAAGTTACGCAGCTGAAGATTTGCGACAGGGCTAAATTACCTAAATAGTATTAAAATTTTAATTATCTAAAATAAATGGCATGGGGAAATAAAAAAAATGTTTCTCGTTTTTGGTGATTAAAACTAAACAGGGCCGAAGTCTTACATAACAACATATTACTTCAGACCTACTGCAATGCAGAAACTTTCTCGCTGTTAGATATTTAAGTATTAGACTTTGGTATTAAAATTTCATAACGCAATTTCTTCGGTGCTCAAAAATAACGGGCTTTTAAGAAATTTTATATCTAGAAAATCATGTTTTTTGGGTTCTCTAGTTTTCTAGTTAAAACTAAAGCCTGTCTGCACCTTAATTTGAAATGTGAGTTCTAGAGCCATTATTTTTTATGGCAATAAAAAATAACGGCTTTCGTGGGATAAATTTTATTATTAGTCGAAGTTAGCTATATAAGTTTATTAAAATAAAAAAATGTTTGGGTGATTGTTTTCTCATTGAAAACGGGTAAGTGCGGGTTGTAGATGGTATGGACTGCTTCAGCGCATTGCGCGACACGCACCGCTTTTTGTATAAATACTAATTGTTGAAAATATAAAAAGCAATGAAAGTATAATTATGATGTCTCCTTATAAACCGCCACTTTGAAATCATAATTTGTAATAGTTAAATAACATTACCATCAGATTTCATCACTATGCTAAAAAGCTAGTATTACAAATATACAAGTAATTATAAAGTAGTAAAATTTGTTAGGTTTATGAGGTTGTAGGCCCTACAATGTAGGTGCAGGGTGCGCATCTTTCGCAGCTCTCGCGTCTTACCTTTTGGGGCAGTAACGGAAAGATCGGGGTTTCCCCACAGGAGGGGGCATCTAGAAACCGTAGATGGCCCGAGGTACGTCGGTGTTCCAGGGTTTTCCTTCCTAGGGTGTACCTGGTTCTCCGGCTTCTAGTACTTGCGATGGCGTGCGGTTTTAGTCAGTTCGAGTCCGACATGCCAACAGGAGGTGGTATCCGAGGGGATTTCCACACGAGAAAAAAAAGGCCCTACAATGTAGGGAGTAATCTCTTGATCTACTGAACCGATTTGAAAGTTATTTTTCCAATTAAAAGCTGCATACGCGTCACTGGCTATACATATATTAATCATATTATTAACACGAAAAAGGATTATCGCGATATCCGACATACGGCAAACTCCGAAGCCTCCGAGTCCCTTGAGCCTCTGCAGTTGCGTAGAGAAGAGCTGTTGCAACTGGTCCCCCTTCTCCTTCTTCATAACATACACTCTCGTACTCACCGCTTCGATTCTCCCTTCTTGTGCCGAGCGGTCAAAATCTGGAACTCACTACCAGCGAACGTGTTTCCCTCCTACTATGAACCCGAGTCCTTTAAGCGGAGCGTGAGAAAGCATCTCACTACACCGCTATAGTGTGAGTCATCGTGCCGCATTGTCCCTATTCGCATTGAGGATCAAGCGGGCAGAGCGAAATCATTTTGGATTCTAAAAAATAAAAAAAAAGTGTAGGAATCCATGGGTAAAAGCAGTACAAGTACAATATATTAATAGTAGAAACTTACTCGTATGTTTCCTTTGCCTAATACGTAAACAATGACCTTATAAATAACCGATGTTTATCTTCATCAATAAACAGCCTTTACTTATCAACAGAATGTTTATGGCAAAAGAAAAATATGTTTCAATCGGATGAAAATAACTCACTTAGTTGTAACGTGGTGACGTTAGTAGGGTGAACTTTATCTTTATTATCTGTGTCATTGTGAAACACTCTAATACGCATCTACACCAAATTGCGCACTAACTACAGTTAGTAGTGCAGTTAGTAATTAAGAGATAGCACATTTAACTAGTCTATATATATATTATATTTTCTTATGTGTATTTTAAGTATATGAGCTCCCACGCTTCATAGTACAGTCACAATAAGAATCTCTTTTTGCGAACACAAATAGAAAAAAAAAGTCTTCAAGAAATGGAAAGAAGAAAATATCAAAAAAGAAAAGCTAGTAAAAAGCGACGCGGCTATAAAAATGGACAAAATGGTAGAAGAAAATTCAGCTTTGTCTTCTAAAAACGTAATTAGAGTTTGCCTATCTTTTGAAAATGATTGTTTATTTTGTTATAGTGAGAAAGATATTCAAATTTATAATATCATTCATCCACGATCACATCCATTTCTTTTTCCATGATTTCAGTGAAAGATAATGATTAATGTAAACTAATCTAAAACTTAGATCTAGATTAGATGCTTTATCTTGATACTTGCCCTAACACTAAAAAATGGCCCTAACATATACGTTGACGACTATTTCACGCCAAAGTGCTATAATTTCCTAACCGTTAAGAAGTTGTATCTTCCATCGTAATAGATTTGGAAAACATATGCAAAATATAGTATGTGCCTCTAAAATTTGAGGGTTGCCCTTGATTTCTTTGGGATCCCATCATCAGGTCTTGACATGGTGAGACTACATCGGGACATACCATTTCAAATACAAAGAGAATTATTAAAATTGGGCTACTCTGTGAAAATTTATGCGTGGTCAAATATTAAAAAAAAAAATACACGTCGACTTGAGACTCTCCTCCGGCTTTGCGTCAGTTAAATATAAAATCGCTATCCAGAATTTCAAATTAAATATTATAAAATATGTGTATATTAAGTAAGGGAAAAAATAGTTAGAACCTTAAAAACATTATTAGAACGCCATAGAATGGCTCGCCATGTTGCATTATTGCATTGTCAGCATTCGCAATGTGTACAGTGACCATTACTCTTGGATTCTGCTCATGCTTTTCATCAGGCACAATATAGTCATTTTGGAGGCTCATATACCTACTTTAAAAATAAAAAATTGGCTGCCTACGTCATGAATGTGCCATCATGTCAGTCTTTATCGTCATCAACAAACTCCAAAAGCTCACTGCTGACCATACGCCACTTTTTGTGAAGGTGGCTTTGACCTTACCTCGCTAGTCATGCAGGTTGATTGGGCCAGTACAAAAACTTGAAATCAACTTTTTTTTTTAAGTTTTCCTACTCATTAACAACCCATAATGTCCCACTGCTGGGTTCGAGTCTCCTCTCATAGAATAAACAGTGTCACATATGGCCTTAACCCTGTCCGTTTCGTTACTCGAAAATAGTAGACAAAAATAAATAACATAATGAATACCAAAAATACATAAGAGATCTAGGGAAAAAAAATGAAAAACAAGGACTCTTGTTATGCAAGAGGTTGACAGTTTATAAATATTAAAAAAAACCCTGTCCGTTAAGGCCATATGTGACACTGTTTATTCTAATAGTAGTTTAGAAGACATAGTTGAATTTTCTTTTACCAATTTGATATTTTCTTCTTTCTATTTCTTTAAGATTTATTTTTTTACTACTCTTTACAGTGAAAATGTCCGAGCCTCGTTTGCCGACTTGTGTCGTTGAGTTTGGTGACACTGTTTATTCTATTTGCCAAAAAATAGAGATAAATTTAATCTTACCAACATTACAGCGTCTGATGACCAAAAAGCGAAAAAAAAATCTTAAGCCGTCATCTATATTCACGCGATTTATAAAATAATATAATTGTAGGTACTATAATTAGAAAAAAATTAGAAAATAAAATATTGTCATGCCAAATTTTAATGAAATCGATGCAGCAGTTTAGGTTGGTTAAACGTAACAGACAGACAGTTAATATTGAATTTATAACATTAAGTATAAATTAACAAATATAGGTACGTATGAATGTGAGAATGTTTGGTCAACAGGCGTGTAACCATAGCTAGAAGGTTAATTTCTTGTCCAATCGTTTCGTAAAAGATCAATCTAATTTAATTCCACTTCAAAAAGTATTTTCGTAATAAAGTACCTTATAATCCAATTTTGACTGTAATATAATTTTATCGTATAAGTGAAGATGAACGAAACACTACCAACTTAGCTAAAAAGGTTTAATTGAAATCGAACTTTATTATTCGCTTATGCGCTGGCCTGTCTGTGTAAAGTGTGTGTCAGTGTGTCAGTCACGTGATGATGTGAAAACTGTTATTATTATTTTCTAATAATACATAAGGATAATCTTTGCCGGCAAACATAAGAAAACAAGCATTAAGACGTAAATAGTTTACCTACGCTGTCATTACTTAATTAATTAGTTGCTTCTGTGAATTGACGTTTAAAATAGTCTTAAGATTTAACTGTATTAAAATTATATAATATGGTAATTCTGTAATTCGTAATAATATATTATTTTATATAACATGTTTGTGGCTAAAATTTATTTAAAATCGACGCTTCAAATGCGTTAAAGCTGACTTGGATCTCTGCCATGTTTCTCACTAATCTTCATCGCAGTCTCTCAAAACCGCACCCAAACAAATCCATGTTTTACGACTCTACAAAAATCGAACATTACGAGGTGTGACCGGACCCACAATAACACTGTAAAATTGGTGATTTATGTTTGTCTGTCTGTAGTCCGTGCATGTCAATAGTGATGATAAATCAGATGGCTAACGATAAATTTGAACCAGCATAAAAATATGACAAACGAATCATTTGTGTGAATATTTAAAGTTTGACTTTTAGTCTTTAGTGTGTAAATCACAGACTTTAATGGGTCTACGTTGTTCAATTTTAAAAGAACTCTTATTCATGTAATCTAGTATAAACATCACAATAGAGGTTACAATGGTATGACCGGTTGCAGCGGCGAGCAATCCGTATTATCGATAGTCCCGAAGCCACCGAGACCCTTGAGCCTCTACAGTTGCGTAGAGATATCGCCTCCTTGGCAGTCCTCTATCGCCTTTACGAGGGTGAGTGTTCTGAAGAGCTCTTCCAATTGATCCCCCCCTCTCCCTTCCTCTACAGAACAACACGTGCCGGCCTTAGAAGTCACCGCTTTAAAGTGGAAGACATACGTTCTCATACTCATCGCTTCGGTGCTTCCTTCCTGTGCCGAGCGGTCAAAACCTGGAACTCACTACCGGCGCACGTGTTTCCTTCCCACTATGATCCCGGGTGTCCTTTAAGCGGGGCGTGAAAAAGCATCTCACCAGGCCGCCATAGTGTGGGTCACCATGCTGCATTGTTCTTTTTCGCATTGAGGATGGTGACCACCACTCTTGGATTCTGCTCATGCTTTCCATCAGGCAGGGCAGAGTCATTTTGGCAGCTTAAATACAAAAAAAAATGAAATCTTATTCAGAGGCCTTTCCTTAATACGTCATAAGATAACCATTTTGCATCGTTTTCATCCAATACCTTTAGTCCTAATATTCTCCCGTCTCTTGAGCGGTTCGTTTTTTCTAGGGGGTAATGTGAAACTGACCATATTGTTCACACATAAGATGCTTAAAAAACTAATTAGAGCTAAGGATTAGACATTGCTTTTTTTGAAATAAAAATCAGGAGTCTAAAGTCTAGCCGTAGTACTAAACGGAAATATACAGTAAGAAATATACTATAGATATACTCTTGTGTATACTTCTATCTTTCCCGTGTATAAATAGCAGTATATTTTTCTGTAATTTCATATTCCAACCACTTCATTTCCATATGCTGGGACGTGGCACTTGTTGGTTTGTTTGTTTACCGGGCTATCTCACTACATGCTCCCGAAAGTGATATTTATTGGAAGAAGTCCACCCGTTGATCCACCACACTTATGCGAGAACGTGCTGCGATGTTTCTTCTGCCTCCATGCATCCTCTGCACAGAGGGCTGTCTGCTGCGCCTGTAGTGAATAGGTGCTTGTTAAGGGGACAATACCCTATCAGGATGCCTATGACCTTCCTGAGATCGTCCTTTTTTAGTCTAATCAGGTTGCGGGCAAATATTTTGGTGCTACCGGAACTGCATCTTTTGTGTGCCTGTATCCTTCATTGTTTTTCCATTGAGTTTTGAGTTTTTCTTCGGTATTGGCGCGCAGCCATGTTTTTATGTGGGTCTGGGGAATGGGTAGTAGTGGTTCCGGTCTACAAACTGCCGTTTCCGATCTCCTTTTTGCCAATTCATCTGTAGCGTCGTTACCCATTGAGTTACTATGCCCTTTTATCCATTACAGGGTAACTTTGTTTGTCAACTATACATATCGACTCTCAGTTATAACGACTTTTTATTGCCACATTACAGTTTTATCAAATATTATTATATTCACGCTTCGCCTTCTAGTATGTGGTTGCTACTTCAGAACAAAAACCGTTGGATGAAGGCAGCACTGCTGCACTGCTGGGCATATACACAGGTATATGCCCAGCAGTGGACGTTTTTCGACTAAGATGAATTCATAGTGTAGAACTCAGGTTTATACACCTACCTAAGGCGCCAGCAATCTGAAACATCATTTATTGATGTGAAACATCTATAGCCGCACGTAAAACCGATTTCTGGCGTGGCGACGCATGCCGTGGCGACGCTTCGCCACGCATGATGATGGTATATATATATATATACAGTCTATATGCAGTAGTGTGTACGGAGTATAAATTATGTATATATGCAGTGCATTACTATTTCGTATTTTGCAAATTAGATTAAGCTTATTACTATTTCTATCAATCTATAATCTATTAAAACTATGAAATAGTTTAATTGTTAATGTAAGAGATAAATAATAAATTAAATAATATTATTTTATAAAATCTTATTCTTTTAACATTATTGAATAATTATATATAATATAATAATTTATAAGTTGGATACAGGATATAAAATGTTAATTTAATTTTTATATATTTCGTTGCAATATTATATTAAAGCAAGTTTAACAAAAATATGTTATTTACGATCTTATTCTTTGTTACATATTTGTAAATAGTCATCGTTACCTGCAAAAAAATCGTAATATTGTATTTTATCATTATGACATATTTAGTTCCTATCACAATCTGTTCTTTTCTGCATATTACTTTTACAAAATAATGTCGATGTTTCACATCTGCCAGGCGTCCCGTGACGGCTCACATTTTTATATTTTAAATTTAATCAATATTTAGTATTGTTATATCGTATGTCAACTTTTTCGCGTCCATAGGGAATAAAACATGTAAACATAATAGCATAGTCAAAGGACAAACATGGATGCGCCATGTCATTATTTATTATTACCAAAATGTCGAACTGTGCGTTAAAAGGGTGTAAGAACTAT
Source organism: Hyphantria cunea (assembly GCA_003709505.1). Lineage (NCBI taxonomy): Eukaryota > Metazoa > Arthropoda > Insecta > Lepidoptera > Erebidae > Hyphantria > Hyphantria cunea. Next base: position 248,411 of record PKRV01000557.1, on the reverse strand, counting down.
GGTTCTAAGGTAAATAAACATGAAGGAGTTACATACCAAGCGTAAGTATTTATGAGAAAGTGATATTTGTATGTTGTCATGGTTTTTTTTCTCATATAACGAAATCAATCAATGTAATCCGGTATTATTAAAGACACTGTAAAAAAGGATAGAAAATATGATTTTATTTGTTGTGCGACAAGGACAAATCAAGGACGTCTTAATTAAGCTTCGATTAATTAAGCATAATGGATTTCGTAGGCACAGTACCTCCCGTACCGTCTAATTGAATCTTAGGATTTATTTATTCCATTGATATGCTCATATTACTGTGTTTACTGGTTAGTTGTCTTTGTCTTTTTTTAGTATGATGATTATATTAATTAGCAATAATTGTAATAGAATGGATATATTGTTAAAAAGACAGTGTACGTATATTGTTTTATATTTTCCCGATATCTAAGTGATAATCTTACGAGATTGAAATGGGTTAGCATCGTTCAGGCGGAAAAAGTGAAGTTAATACGACTGGATGCCTACGAAAGGAAGTATTGTTTGTTCCGCGCATTTTTGCTTAAAATAGATGGAAGGAAGATAAGTACACTACTGCGAAAGGATACATGCCTCTGAAAAGGACTGTAGTGCCTATCATCAACACGGCAGAATAAATTGTATCTGTGGCGACTTCCACATGCAACGCAACAGAAACATACTACAGCGCCATCTACTGAAGATACATTGAACTTTGGAATAACGTAGTGTACGAAGAAATGTTTCTTCGTCTACTAATTTAATTCGTTTACTAAATTATTCATTGTTTTATAGGTACTATTGTACCTATAAAACAGTGATTAATTATTTAAGCCTATATGAATGATACGTATTTCTTGTACTAATGTTACTTTCTATAGCAAGGATAAATGTAATGACAATTTTTTACAAACTTTATATTTAAATAACTTTATTTACTTAAAAAAAAGATTTAATAAATTTACGATTCTATCAGTAATTACAGAATAGAGTTCGCTACTGCTTGTTACGGAAAGTTCCTAACCAAGGAGCTATAAACCAAATCTAAACAAGACTATCACATTATATGTAATCTAAGCACCACCAAACTAGATTTAATGTTAGCACCCTAGTTCCATCTACCAGCACTTGTAATCAAAGTAATCTTAAGATTTAATTTGGTAAACAAGAATAGTTTATCTATACACGTCGGTGCTCTTAAAATTTACCATATTAACGATGATATAAGGCATTACTTTTTCTGCTTAAGTCTCTTTAAGCTCTACACACTTCTCCCAGCGATGCACAATGTAAATGTAAAGATAATGCACAACTACATTCACTACTACATACTACTCTGATGCAAAAACGACGGTATAGGTTTGACGTGTAAGTGAATATTCACAGATACCACAGAAACTCGTCCGTGGCATCGTAGATCTCGAACGGATGAACTGATATTGATTTTGCTTTTTTTCAAAGGCAATTTGATCGGAAGTATTCATTGCTATGTTTAATGAAAAATGGTTCAGCCGTTATACTCCATATTTACTCTAATAAATGTAGGGCAGAAATGGAAATAAAAAACTAATGTCAATAAATAACCTCGAGTGGGATATCAAATGAAAGTGCTGTTTTGTACATTGATACTTTTTTGTTGGGATTTTGTAAACTTTAGACTTGTCACTTTTCACGTTGAGGCCGAAAAAATCTTTAGGCCACCTATTTCATTAGTGAAGCTCATCTGTATTCTCTTGAAGATAGGGTCGTAACTAGACCAGCCGCAGGGTGTGGTAGTCACGTAGATTCCTGGCGTCTTTTCAGTCGGCTGCGATCGCTGAAATAAAACATCTTATTATTATTAACATGAATAAGGCATCAATATTACTATTACTTGAGAACCTAAATGTTCATTCCAATAAGTGAAATGTTAGCCTACAATCTATAATTAAATGCGAAAGTAACTCTATCGGTCTGTCCAGCTTTCGCAGTCAAATCGCTGCACCGATTTCAATAAAATTTGTCATGGAGATGCTTTGATTCTTTAGGAAGAATATTGGCTTCTCTTTGCTGCAAAGTTTCAACACGCCTTCAAGACATAATCTCGCTATTGCGAACACACCATTTAACCGAAGAAGAGGAAGGTAATTTAACGTCCTTGTGCTCCCAATATACAGATTTTTATATAGGAAACAAGACCCCGGTTGCTGAGTTTCCAGTCTATTCAAAGAGCTATAGATATCCTTTTATTCACCGTTAGTAAATTAAAGATCAGGTAGAGAAGATGTTTTCACAAGGTATTATAAGACCCTAAGAGTATGCATAGAGCTCTCCTATTTTGGTGGTACCGAAAAACCTTTCGGAAATTAAACGCAAAGACCATAGATGACAAGTACCCTATACCGAACATATCGGATATACTAGGTAAACCAGGGAAGTATTAATACTTCATCACCCTTGATTTGGCTAGCGGGTTTCACCAATTGTAATCCGCTAGAGAAACGTATCTACTTACTTATTACAACTAATAAGTTATAATAAGAAAGTAGATACGTTTCTCTGATAACAGGAATCTTGACCCCTCAATAACCCGATCCCTATCCGACACGACCAGCAATAGATCAGGCGCAGAACCGACGGCTTCACGTGCTCTCCAGGGCACGGAGTTAAAGACCCCAGTCACCAACTTTCAAACTCCGGGTAGTTATTAAAAAAATCTGTAATTAAAAAACTCAATAACACGCTTTTCATACCTGAGACCTCTTGATTGGCAGTCGCATACGCTTATAGCTAGACCAACGAGGTAAAATAAACAAAACAGTCGCGGCCAATGCAGAGAGAAGGAAAACTTAACACTTAAGCTATTTTTATTAATAGCTCATGGGAGGCATGTGGTGACGATGATGCGGGTTTCACCCTTTTTTTCCGCCCAAAAAATGCTCAATGCGCCTAAAAAAGTTTTCACTTCTAAAAAGAAATTAAACATTGTTAAAATTTAAATCATTACGAGTTACGCAGATAAAGGAAGACTATACATTACCGTGAACATTGTGCATGATAATAAGAGACAGTACACGCGCTAGTGAAAAAGTAATGGACGCAAGTATTTTTTTTATCTGCATACACGCGCTAGTGAAAAAGTAATGGACGCTAGTATTTTTTTTATCTGCATAAGTATTGATAAAGTTGTCGCAAAGGGCAAGCAAGTTATCAAGTACCTACGTATGTCAATACTTATTACACAACACTTTTGAAGAAGGTCTTTACCCTATTATACCGCGTATTAGTCGTAGGTATTAGTGGCATAAAGAGACGTTATCTCCCTGCCGCCGTCGCCATATCGTAGCCTCGAAAAGAGTGTTGTGAGCCGATCGTATCGATCGAGCTGAAGTAGATATAGACGTGAAGCTTCACATAGACAGTCGAAAACCAACGCTCCATCGAAGATGCAGACACGTCCCAGGAATTTGCCTCCCAAAGTGGCCAGAGAGAGGTCGCGCAATTCAGTCTTGGCTCCGTCAGACTCCGTCTTACCCAAGACGGAAAACTATCTCCTGCTCAGAACTTGGCGCCGACGAAAGAGGGTTCTGCAACCCAATTATCATAACCTTGCAGGAAAAGGCGAACAAACAATATTTATTAAATCACAACAGTATTATATTTATTACTAAGAAGTAATCGAATGCAGGTATTCAAGTTAATCAGTGTAGACCACCCACTTTTATAGTATATAAACGTACAAACGTAATGATGACTTCTAAAAATAATTATAAATGCTTACAATTTTTAATTTTTAATGATAATAATTAGCATGGATGTTAAACTAGACAAAGAGCGATTTTTAAAGAAAATCATCAGTGTCATCATCACCTTAGAAGCCTAAATGAGGAAAATAAGACACATATTTAAATAAAATAACCAAACACTTTAAGAGTTTAAATACGTAAAGAGCATTTAGTACTTTCATCATCATCAACAGCCTTTAACAGTCCACTGGACATGGGCCTCACCTTAGAAATAAATTTTTGTCTTTGGATACAACTCTAGAAAAGATTCAAAGAAAACAGTGATGTAAATAAAGGCTATAGATATAATCATAAGGAATATGCATGTTTTTTTTATTTCTCAATCTGATCATTTACGTGTCTATATCATAGAAAAAAATATAAATAGGCTGGGAAATAGTCAAACTAATTTTCAAAGTTATTTATTACTAACATAAATTACAATTCTAATTTTTTAATACAAATATTCAAAATCAACCAAATACAATCAAATAATTCATGTCATAATAACCAACCCCGGATAGCTCCCGGCGAAAAAGTGCCCATGACACTAGCAGCGTTGCCCCGCTGGATAGCAACGGCTATCCTCTGCACCAGGAACGAACCAGAGCGGGAGTCACTACATTTAAGAGCAATGCGGCGACCAATTTCCGCAATAAAACTTTTCAAAATGAAATTCAAAACACTAACTAAATTTGAGCTATTTAAACGCCGCCATTTTGCGTTTGTTTCAGTTACTTAATACTTATTGCTACTTACTACTACTACTACTACTACTAATACCGGCATTAAGTCCACCTTTGTCACTATTAATGTGCATAAAGTATAAATAAAAAAAATAAAAAATAATACTACTTAATTGCTATAAAAATTGTGGAAAAAGGACATTTTTCTCGCAAAAACTAATAACACAGGTTGAAATCGACTCGACTTCGATCAATATTAAGCGTTTTGAAAGTTTGAATTTCCCTCCTTTAATTTTTTATTTAATATTTTCTGACTTTAAATAACCACTACATATAAAGTAAACCTTCAAAGTATACTGTTAAGACTAAGGATATTAGAAAATATATTTAAGACAAATAAAATTTTTATGCATATTCCCCATTGTATGTGGAATTATAATGTACTCCAATTACACATAGTAAAGAGGCAATGTAAATTATTGATGTTCTTTATCGATGTATTTCATAAACCGAAGAAAAGTCAGACAAGATTTCATATCACACTCAAAGAATGTCTATCTTATTGAGTATAAATATATAGAAAAACTGCAATTTTTTCCTCGAAAGAAAGTGCAATTCGAACCCGTTATCGTCGCTTATATTGTTTTCATTTCATGATTGTATCAACCCCATTTATTTTATCAGTAATCTCTTTATTTTGAATTTTTAAGGTTAGCTTTAAATACTTTTATGTATCTAATTCTGTTTCAAAATTTTGTCTAAATCATTAAACTCACTTTTTCTAGACAGTTTACAGATTTAGGTTTCTTCCAAGGCCAAAGAAAATGTTGCCATATATTTTTAATGACTAATACACATTGGTATTTGTGAATATGAGAATGCATGTCTTCCTTAGCACTATTTTAAACAATAAACGTTTGCCACCAAAACAAGTAAGAAATTATTTGTTTATGTATAAATATTTTTTGACATTTATTACAAAGGCCATCCAGTTCCAGAGAAGTATTAACCACCTTTGCTTCATTATCACTAATGCGCTTCTAATCAATTTTAAAATGTGTACTTGAAAAAAAATCAGCTAGGCGGTTAACCCAGCGCGGGGCGTGGCTGTGAGTAGCGGGTAGGCCGTTATAAGTACCCACGCGTATCGGTTGCCGTGAAGAGTGTGGAGGAATTGAGCTACCTGTAAACTACTACCCTTTAAACATTTCCCCTCTTCCTCCCGGACCTCGAAACTAAGTAGACGTGTACCGATATATAACCCAAATATCTATAAGTTTTTAGATAATTTTAGTAAATAAAAAAAATAATATCGACAAAATATTAGGACTTTATCGAATCGTTGAACGGCAACGGCTATTCACGCATCTGGCACAACTTGAGGTAGAACATGGGCAGATTAGGTGGTGGTGGTGATAATCTTAGGGTTATGTGAAGTGCGAAGAGAGGGGGAGGATACCATAATCCTCGACTCAAGCCACCTGATGTACTTCCGCGAGGGAGACCAACGATCCCAAGGTGGCGTGGGGTTTCTAGTAAACAAGTCGCTTTCTGGCAACGTTGCGGAAATTTCCAGTGTGTCGAACAGGGTAGCGTATCTCATTGTCATGCTTACCAATAGGTATAGCCTCAAGGTAAAACAAGTGTCGCACGCAACGACCTCGGCTCACTCGAACGATGAGGTGGAGGATATGTTCGATGACATATCGAGGGCCCTCCATTTCACTACTAAAACCCACTACAACGTTGTTATGGTTGACTTCAACGCCAAAGTGGGCGTACAAACCTGAAGCGATTCGGTAATAGGATCCCATGGATTTGGAAACAGGAATCATAGGGGGCAAATGCTAGTCAATTTCTACTCAAACTCTTTCTTCTAAAAACAGCCCCAAAGAGCAAAGCAAAAAAGTTAAAGCCCCGACGCTATGACCAAAAATGAGATCGATTTCATCATGACGGACAGAAAGTACATATTCAGAGACGTCTCAGTGCTCGATAGATTTAACACCGGTTGTGATCACCGATTAGTCCGAGGTTCTCTGAATATCAACTTCAAGGCTGAACATGTCCGCATGATGAAATCCAGGCTCCAACCAACTCTGCTCCAAGTCACGATGGGATCCGGAAAAATCCAATCAAATCTGGAAAACCGCTTTGCTGCCATGGAAGCCACAAGAGACGTAAACCAGAACCTTCGGTCCGGACCTCAGACATGAAGGTATGAGATTTTGTAAAATGCAGCGTAAAACCACGAAGTCGAAACTTTCAGAGAGGACACTAGGATTAACGAAGGAACGACGTGAAAACCCACCAGTCACTTTGTCGGCAGAGCGGACTCTAAACCGAGAGATTAGTACGCATGTACGACACGACCTCCGATGCTCCAATACTCTTTTGATTGAAAGAGCAATCGAGCACATCATCATCATGGCAGAAACGCTGCAGGACCTACAACAGATGCTGAACGACCTGGGTGACTCTTCTGGGCGCATCGGCCTACGGATGAACTTGGACAAGACCAAGATCATGTTCAATGAACGTACATGTTCATTGAATAAATATAAAACTACTTTGGGATAGATTATGTCAGGCTGTTTCCCCAAACACACATATCGAATACACATGTATGCAGTATTTCTTCAAATAACGTAGGTGTGGACCTAACAAAATTTTGGGAATTAGATACGATCGCTCCGAAACATAGAATGTCACTCGATGAGCGTGCGTATGAGGAAGACTTTCATAGAAATACTTTTCGCAACAGTTCCAGCCGCTTTGTTGTTACAATGCCTCTAAAGACGAGCCCTGATCAATTAGGCAGTGCCTACTATATGGCAAAGTATCGATTTCTGTCTCTTGAGAAACGGCATCAAAGAGATTCTAAGTTTAAAAAAATGTACATCGAGTTTATGAATGAATGTGAACAGTTAGGTCATGTGTCATTCGATACGCCCGGTGCGGTACCTAAAGATCATGTACCTACCACAACACAGGGTGTTGCATGAGTTAATGCCGACCACAAAACTACGGACAGTGTTTGATGCGTCCTCTAAAACTACGACAGGTCTTTAATTAAACGACCTCTAAATGGCGGGTCCAACTATTCAAGACGATGTTTTGTCTATCCTTCTACGTTTTCTACAACATCGGTATGTAGTTTCAGGAGATGTTGAGAATTATTTTTCGAGTAAAACTATGACGGCTACAGCTACGGTACCGCATCTAATTCATACTTAGTAACAAAATGTTTAGCCAGTTTATCAGATCAATCTAAAAACATCGATGTCCAAAGGCCATGAAACGAGATTTTTACGTCGATGATTTTTTTAACCGGTTCTCAATCTATATCATCAATAATCCATATATGTAAGGAAGTCATTTCAGTTCTGGCTCAGGCCAAATTTAATTTGCGAAAATGGCAATCTAATAGCCAAATCGATCGAACTGAAAAAATAACAAAACGACATGTCCTGTCGAGATCGTTTTTTGTTTTTGCGAAAGACGGTCCCCATTTCATGTCATCTACTTTTTTTATATTTTTTATCATTAATTTCATCACGACGAAGACTTGAAGACTCGAAGACTTAGAATTGAAGACTTTTAATACTTGACATTGGCAGAAATAGCTGATCCGGCTGGTTGCCATATCATCAAAAGAAGAAGACATGTCCTGTCAGTAGAAAGTCAAATTTTCGACCCACTAGGTTTAATTAGTCCTTGGGAGATCGTTTTTATGTCATTCACATTTTTTATATTTTTTAACATTAATTTCATCAAGACGAAGACTTAAGGACTCAGACTTAGAATTGAAGACATTAAATAGTTGACATTGGCAGAAATAGCTGATCCGACTGGTTGCCATCTCATCAAAAGGAGAAAAATTAGTCCTTGCATCATAGAGGCAAAGTTATTGGTGCATCTTGTGTCGATTCAATCCATAGAAAAAGGCCTACGGTGCATGTATGTACGTTCAGTGAACTCTAATGGGCAGATTACGGTGTCTCTAGTTACGTCTAAAAGTCGCGTAGCACCGATTAAACCTACGACGACTCCCCGGCTAGAGGTTTGTGGAGCTTTGCTAGGATCAAGACTGTGCACTAAGGTTTTAGAATCACTAACTCTTCCTGTCAATAAATGCTTTGATTGGAATGATTCGACTCTAGTTCTGTGCTAGTTATCTATGCTTGTGGCGCAATTCAAAAAAACTGTAGCATATCGTTTAAATGAAATTAGAGAACGTACGTCAGGTTGCGCATGTATGGCGGACCTTGTCTCCCGAGGCCTGAAGGTCTGAGTTGTGGTGAAATGGATCATCATTTTTATCATTAAATCAATATATGTGGCCTAAATCACCTGAGGAGAAGGAGAAACAGGATGTACCAGAAGTTAAAGCTTTTTTAGTTAATTTAAATCAATCATCCATACTTGAAACTAATTCTAATTCAATCATATCACGATTAATTCATAAATATTCTAGTTTAGATCAGTAACAGAGGGAAGTTATTTATATAAATAGATTTGTTCACTATATGAAAACTAAAACAAGTAAAATGTGTGGGTTATTAACATGTAGTGAGATTAAAAAATATATATACGGTTATGCATCTTGCTCAATTATAAATGTTTCCAAATGAATTCCTTGTACTTAAAAGTGATAAGACTCTACCTAAAAATATATATAGATATATCATATCATAGATTGTATTCATGTAGGCGGCAGGCTTGAAAACTCTCATTACGGCTATAATGCAAAACATGCAATTCTGCTGTGTGGTAAACATCACTATACAAAAATTTTGTTTCAAAAATTTCATAAAATTCTTTTCCACGCTGGCCCTAAGTTGCTTTTAACTTCTATTCGTCAGAATTATTGGCCTCTAGGAGAAAGAAATTTAGATGTGTGACTTGTTTCAAATCAATTCAAATTTGAAATGGGTCAATTGCCATTTTCTAGAAGTCACCTCGAACTACCATTTTTAAAATGTAGTGTCGATTATGCAGGGCCAATATTATTGATATCCAACTATAAAGATCCTGGTTGCACCTAGTGAAATCCTACATATGAAGCTTTTAATGAAGTTTACGTTAAAATTAAGTTTAGCTTTTGTAGTAGGCGCTCATAGCCCAGTTGCACTCGGTGATTAGAAACAATCACCGAGGGTAAGCAACGATGGCGCGGTCAGTACCTGGATGGGTGACCGCTAGTGGCATGTTACCATGAGCGTCTCCGTGATTCGGAGGTCACGTTAAGCAGTCGGTCCCGGTTGTTATCATACGATAACAGTCGTGAAGCTTAGTTGGAGGCCTTCGGGCGGCTTAAAAACATCCAACGGCAAGATTTACGTAGCCACAACGTATTCTTGCCAGTCCCCAACCCGCACTTGGCCAGCGTGGGGATGTATGGCCTTGACCCTCTCCTGAGAGGAGACCCGAGCCCAGCAGAGGGACATTGTGGGTTGTAAAAAAAAAAAAAAATGAAGTTTATAAAAGAAGCCTATATTTGCGCACTTAATCGGTTTGTCGTGTGTCGTGGAAAACCTAAATCCATATTGACCGACAACGGTACTAATTTTGTAAGAGCTTTTAATGAACTTTACCGACTTTTGCAGGAGTCCATTGATGCATCGCACTTTACTCAGGAAGGTATTGAGTTTACTTTTTCAGCGCCTTATTCACCACACTTCAACGGTCTTCGTCGGTCGTTCGTTCTACAAAACACCACTTAAAGAGGTTGCTCGAATTTGCTTATTTGACCTACGAGGAAATGTCAAATTTACTAAGACAAATTGAGGCCATTTTGAATTCACGCCCATTGACACCTCTTTCTAACGATCCATCGGATTTATCTGCCCTTACTTCATCCCATTTCCTGATTGGACGGCCACTGTTATCTGCTCTACGTCCGCCTATTGCCGACGCCTCTATTACACGGCTGGGGCGCTACAAGCGAGTGGAACTATTGAAACAGCATGTTTGGCAGCGCCTTAATCTAGAATATGTTTCCATGCTTCAACTGAAACACAAATGGACTGTCCCATCTATCAACATGCGACCAGGCGCACTTGTCTTGATCAAGGACAAGGCTCTCCCGCCTCTACTATGGTTTCTGGGTCAACTAGTAGAAATATACCCCGGAAGTGATGGAGCCGTAAGGGTCGCTGAAGTGAAGACAAAGAAGGGGACGCTTCAACGAGGCTTTAACAATATTTCCCCTCTACCACTATCTTGAAGTCAACAACTTCAACCCGGGCAGCAGGATACGCGCGGGCCATCGTCGCAGGCCGAGGGGCTGAGGGGAGCGCTGGACGCACCGAGCGCGTTCGCGAACTCTTGCCGCCAGCGCTTCACTTGGCTGCGGGCTCGCTGCAACTGTGCGTCTTTAGTTAATTTGTGTAATAACACAAATTCAATTTCGTTGTAATTAAACGGTTTCTACTGAAATTTGGATTTTATTCTACAAGTAGAAGATAGGAACTGACTAAACAGCCTCGTTGGTCTAGCGGTTGATATATACCACTGACGACCTCCTGTCTCGGCTTAGGATCTCGGGTCGAGTTAAAATTGTTATTGAGTTTTTCTGATTAAAGAAATACTTAATAACAGCTCGGAATTCCCTTGTGCCTCGGAGAGCACGTAAACTTACCGTTCTTGCGTCTGATCTCTCCCTGATCGTGTCGGTTAACCGTCCCATCGGATTATGAGAGGGGGGTGAGAGGTACAGAGAGTACGCCTGTGTTTGCATTCTCACTTTTGCACTATAATATTTCCTGCGTTGCTGGCTGGTCTCCGTTAAGACTGGCCGCCAAGGCCAAAATCGGCTAGAAAGTTTCTAAAAAATGTGTGTTACTTTTTTTAGGGTTCCGTATCCATGAGATATAAACCCTATTACTAAGACTCCACTGTCCGTTTGTCTGTATGTCTATCTGTCACTAGGCTGTATCTCACGAAATGTGATAGTTAGACAGTTGGAATTATCACAATACTAAAAACCGACCAAGTACAAGTCGGACCAATATCGTATAGATAATAGTATGGAATTTCGTTTCCTTCGTTATGGAGTTCGACTCGCACTTGACCATTTTTTATTTTTACTTCACGTTGAGTAAATATGAACATTCTGTAGATAGATGTAAGTATTACCCATACAGTTACATGTGAGTAATGGTAAAGTTTAAAATAGTAACTTGATCTAAACGTTCCTTAGGTAATAATACCCTACATATTAACTCGTTAATTAATTGTAAAACAAAGTGGAAACAGTCCACCATAGAAAAGACCCAATCGTGGTGAAGGTGGCTTCTGATGGCTGGCCATTTGAATCGGATCAACAATAGATGGTGTCGATTTGTATAATTCTGCTAGCAGAGGGGTTAGCTATTGTTGATCAGAACGGGGTCACATTTGTATACAGGAATGTACATTTGATCTGTCAACTGTCGTCTGATCAAGAATGGCCGAAGAGAGATTATATATNTATATTATTATATATATATATATGTAATGTATGAGTTTATAGACTCATACATTATATGCCTTCCCTATTTTATTATTATTACATCACTGGGTTAATCATTCATGCACTCGTTCACTCACTCACTTATATAAAGACGTCCAGTCTTGTAAGCAACACAATATTGTTGCGAGAGCCGGCGAGGGTAGATGTGTGCGCAAAGATAGGATGCTACACTGTCACTCACCCTGCTCTGTAGAAAGAACGTCTTCTCAAACTAATTTTATCCTAAATGATGTGTAAAGAGGTCAATATGAAAAACAAAAACAGCGTAGCATTCAGTCATTTATTTTGAAAGAAGTACATTTTACAAATCAATCCTAAGCTAATTAAAACAACTTTATTATGAATCTTCACCGACCTTTATTAAAAAAATATAATAATTGTCAACGGTTATATTTACTACTTTAAAAATAATAAAAAATATAAAAAAGGAACTTTAAAACGACGCGCTAGTCTTTCTCCATGCGCAAGTTATTAATGACATACACTTATTTAACTGCCTCGGTGGCGCAGTGGCAGCGTACGCGACTGCTGTCCATGAGGTCTCGGGTTCGAGTCCTGGGTCGGACCATATGTTTGTATGATCTGCAAATATTTGTTTCGGGGTTTGGATATTTTCTATGTATAATATGTATGTATTTACAAAAAAAAGTATTTATGTATTCATATCAGTTGCCTAGTACCCATAATACAAGCTCCGCTTAGTTTGGGACTAGATGGCGTTGTGTGTTAGATGTCTGAAATATTTATTTATTTAAAAATATAGCTAGTAAGTACTGTACTCTTATTATTATTATAAAATTTAAAGCAAGGCAAAATAAAAATGGCGGATGAAACTAATTCAAACAGATGCAATTTATGAGTAAAATATTAACAAAGTCTGTATCATCTCAATATCAGCACAACTTAGACATACCTACGTTTGCTCGAGGCGTGGATTAAGAAATAATTTACCGATTCCCAGCGCGAGCGCATATTTACATTAGCTTTGTCCGTCTCTATTGGTTGAAAAGCAAAATTAAACTCGCTACGATATCGCCAAGATTTGTATACATATATATTAAAGTACATTTGACGAATAAATAAGTCGTAATAATCTTCTCAGAGTTTCTCTAATATCTAATTACGGTACGAAGGCTAACAGCTGGGCCGGTTAGAAAAGTAATCCACCACCTTTCCCTAGTATTAAGGCTACGGTACGAAGGCTAATCAGCTGGGTCAGCCAACATAACAACAAGCTCTTTAGCTGTCCTGAAAGTCGCACAAGTACTCACATTAATTCATCGGACAGCTGGTATAGTAGTTAATACAATATTATTTCAATAACATTTATTTCCTTTAGTCACCATTTATGTATTTATAAACATTCGTATAAAAGGAATCAGAAGTATTATTAATCTTCGTAGTCATAGAAGAGGAAAGAAAGGAGCTCAATTTCATCGATTACATTTTAGTATGAGTGAATCTATCGAGAGAATTAAATATCACTCAGCCGTATAAAATGTTCTTTGGCCTTAAATCAAAATGTGTCGGGATGATTTATTGTCAGTTTATGATATGAGATGATGACTCGGTGGGTTGTGAGTTTGGGACGTCGTGTCGCTCGACGAACAGAGCGGTGTGCAGCGTGCGTGTGCGCTAGTTGTCTTTGGGCTTCATGCAGCGATATGTAAATGTGTTCGTTGAGGAGTCGTCTACGTAAACAGTACATGTTGTGGCTGTACTGCATATACAACTGCCGAGAGAAATTAACCAATTAATCGTTGTTTTATAGGGGCAATAAGCCAATATCAAAAGATGCGTTTTTCATATACTATATATATATATATATATATATATATATACATACAGGGCAAATGTGATGACAATTTTTATAAACTTTATAATTATAATTAAATAAATCATTTGTACTTAAAAAAAACATTACGATTCTGTCAAGTTAGTATTGTTTTTATCTATGTTTTATTAAAAGATGCTTTAAGTTTAGACTTTGGGCGTCGATACTTTTTTGTTTGTAAATTTTAAACTTGTCAGTTTTCACGTCGAGGTTGGTAACCTTTTAGACTACCTAGTGATATGCTTTTATGTGTAAACTTACTATTGATTGGTGATGTTTATCTCTATTGTTTTATAGACAGGGTTGTAAACAGACCAGGCGCAGGGTGTAGTAGGAGCACAGATCAATCGAGGTTCTTCAGTAGGTTGCGATCGCTGAAATAAAACGCCGTATTATTATCAACATGAATAAGGCATAATTATAATGTGATGGGCCTGTTGATTGTGGGTTCTATTCTCATTTAAAACCAATATTTTGAAATGATAATTTGTTGTCCGAGTGTAATTTATTAATAATACGTATTTAGAAATAAGTAAGCATGTTAAACAGCGTACTACAGTAACTACCGATTACTACAGTTACGACAGGCCCTGTCTAGTTTGGGCTCAGACTGACTGCCGTGTGTGAGATGTACCTATATAGTCATTAGTTATAATAAATAAGTAGATACGTTTCTCTGATAACAGGAATCTTGACCCCTCAATAACCCGATTCCTATCCGACACGACCAGGAATAGATCGGACGCAGAGCCGATGGCTTTACGTGCTCTCCAGGGCACGGGGTTGAAACCGCAGTCCCAAACTTTTCAACTCCGAGTTGTATATTAAAAATTTCTTTAATTAAAAAAAATGCCTAACGCTCTTTTCAAACCCGAGACTTCTTGATCGATAGTCGTATACGCTAACAGCTAGACCAACGAGGTAAAAAAACAAAGCAGTCGTGACGACTGTAGAGAGAAGTGAAAACTTAACACTAAAAATTACTCATGGGAGGCATGCGGTGACGATGATGCGAGTTTCACCCTTTTTGTTCAACCAAAAAGTGCTCAACGCGCCACAAAAAGTTTTCATTTGCAAAAATAAACTAAACATTGTTAAAATTTAAATCCTTACGAGTTTCACAGGTAAAGGAAGAGTATACATTACTGTGAACTATGTGTTTGATTGATGTATGTCCAGTGAAAAAGTAATAGTGACAAGTCATTTTTTATCTGCAAAAGTATTGATGAAATTGTTGCAAGCAAATAATCATGTACAACCCCTCAGAAATATCTGCGCACCTTGCTGGAATGCGCTTCACCTCTCGCTTGAACACGCATCGCCCACCTTCGCCTTTAAATTATAAATTTTCGGGTGATACGATTTTAACAGTTTTTAAACGTTGTTTTGCTAAAGGAGTATTTCCTAGTATTTCGACGTTTATTTATATTTCGGTGCGGTAATATTCGTAGAATACCAAAAGTGGTGGCCCACGCTATTGCTAAAACTAAAATCACGAGGTTGCTTTAAAAATATTTATTCCGTTATCTCCTCGTACTTCTCACTAGGCACAACTAAATTTAGACACTGAGCATCCATCTGTGTCAATGGCGCTTAGGAGCGAGTGTCCTCGAGGGTCAGTCCATACTTGTAGAATAAAGGCAATAACTATTTTCTTACAATATCTATACCTTCTGGATTTACCCTAGAGAAACTAGATAATAGATGCTTGAACTTAATGTCTCTTTGAGGCGTAATCGGTTAACTTTTACACCAAATAAAACCTTCCAGCTACTACTAAAAGGTACTAAAGGATTTGAGGTTTCAAATCACCGCAGGTATTAAATTAAAAAATGTTACTATTAAAAATAAAACTTCGGTTTGTTATTTGGTATTGGTTTTGGAAAGAAACTTTTCATCTATCGAACATATTACAACAGTTAATGAAAAGTTTAAAAACAGTCTCTTTGCACTAACAAGGATATCAACTGCGACGAGCCTCCTGTACGAGCCGATAGGGCGACTGTAGTTGCACTCAAGGCCAACGACGTGTATTTATTTTCTTGTCCAAGGCATATAAGACGTTTAGGACTGTGACTTTACCGGTGTTAACGGGTGTTCTTCCGGTCGATCTTGAGGTGCAAAGACGTGCAACAGTGTACTATTCTGCACAACAAAACATGGAATGCAATTTTTGGGCGTACGAGACCGTGATAAAATCATAAGATTGTTTCAACGACAGTCCAATGTCTATAATTACCTCGTGGATGAATGGCAAAAACGATGTGAGGAATCATCTAAGGGGCGGCACCTCTACCAGTTTTTTCCATCTGTTCGCGAACGGTTGCGAGAACGTGGCTCGAGGTCTACCTCGAACTCGCTCAACACTCATTTAAATTAGTCGATTCACCATTGTGTCAATGCTCAATAACTGATTATACCCGGTTTCCTATTGATAGGTATTTTAAGTAAATTGTTGGTACTGTCGTGAAAACATTGTTTTTGGTTTTTGAGATATTTCTAAATGAATACATATATGTTAATAGATTGCTCAAAAGTGATTCAACGTCCAGACAAACCTGCCAAGGTTTTGTGATGTTTTATAGCTAACATCTGAATTGTAAATGTTGCATCAAAAAAATTAAAAAAAACTGAATAATCGGCTCATCGGCAATGAACGTAACATATGCTAAATAGCTTACAAATGACATCAGGGGCAGTATACTATGGGAATCTGGTATCAACTGCGGTGAATTTTCGTGTGTTTAAGTGATTCTGCCATACATTCTATAGAAATCAAATATAGCTGACTTAAGACCCATAATATTTTATGATGTTTAAATAGATGACTGCCTATTTTGACTTAACTTTGTCTTGCACTTTGCTAAGGAGGTACGCCAAGGGTGGGCTTATTATATTTCCGACACTCCAGTGTCCTTTTGGTGAATTTCGTTGCGGGTTCCACGACGGTTTATTTTTTTCTAGGACTTCCTGAGTATCATAACTCGTTGTGTTTGTGGGTCACTGCTGTTGACCCTGGTATACAGTGGTGGGCGTGTGAGAGGAATTTAGTCCCTTGCAAAATAAAAAAATGCCAGCTGAACAGCAACTGGTTTATCTAAAACGACGATAATGAAAATAAAACGTAAAGCGAAAATATTACATACTTTGTCAGAAACAGCGAGAGAGGCAAGTATTCAGGAAGATACGTCCTTCAAAGAATATCTACAACCTAGTTCTTAAAGCTTTTGTTGCCACGGACATTATCAACCTCTCGACGCCAGGAATAAAAGCATAAAAGATACAGAAATAAAATAGATCTAGACAATTTAGATTCATGGGCGATACGCTCTTGAAAGTTTCCAGCATCTGCAATTTTTTTGCTACATCTCGAAATTTTTTGCTAACTTTCTAGTTTGCATGAGGTCATTAAGCTAGGTTCGCAGATATTTCAGACGGATTGTACCTACGTACCTCAGTTCTTACTGTACAATATTTTCGGAGGAGGATTTTGCACTATTATATCAAGTAGCGATTGTTTTAAGTTTTTTCTCTTTGAATTTTATGGCACTGCGTAGATTGCTCGCTTAGAAGCTTCTTATGAGAACCATGGGATGAAAAGGATTAACACTGGATTATTAATCAGTCAACTTCTGGAAATAATCAATATATTCTCTGGAAGTTAAATAATAGTAATTAAAATCTTTTATTGCAACAAAGAATGTATGCAAATCAAGTGTAAGCCCTGATTCCTAAACTAGCATGTGCTGAATGCCGGGATGAAAAAAATGCATAGATTCATTATCATCTGTCACATTTGTCATAAATGAAAATGGTGCAGGTATTAAGGCAAAGTTTATGTTCTTACTATAGATAACTATTTTATATAACCTTACAATATCTATAGTTATAGCTGTTATCTAACTATAACTCTAAATATAATTAAGATAGGAAAGCATCATTACGTTTGGGAACGTCGAAACGAAGATTGAGTAAAACATTAGCCATGTAATATTTTATTATAAATCAATGTTTGACGACACGGAAGGCGTAGTAGTTTAGGCAATCACCTCATTGCTTTCTACAACACTAACCTCTTGTGGGTTCATACCATACATGGAACAACACTGTGCTCCACAAACTGTTGTTCCGACTCTGGGTATTCTTTGTGCCCGTTTCGTGAATGTTTGCGCGACTCAGGAATATCCCTTTTTTAATGCATAAATTATCTTTTTTATCTATTTAAATTCTGAATCATGTTTGTATTTAGCTACGAGGGTACTATACAAAAATAAAACGAAACAGTTAATTTAAGTTATGATTAAATTATAAAACTAAGAGTGTGTTTTTTTGGTTGAACGCAATATTAGGAATTACCGATCTAATTTAAAAATATATCAGTATTTGATAGCCCAGTTATTGAGGAACACTAAAAGCTTATATTATCACGTTACAAGGAAAAGTAGCGGATTATCAATAAATAAATGTTGGGGG